>JAKCPI010023589.1:0-23510 GCA_023213315.1 Euborellia annulipes | reverse complement strand
GCTACCGGATTGAAATTTTATATTTAACTTAGGTACCTTCCCACACGCTCAAAAATAAGCTTTTGAACAAAATCGGCCAAAAAGTACTAGTACTTTACTGATGTACTTTTTCAGTTTTTTTCGATTTTCTCAAAATTCCCTCCAAGGATTTTTTTTAAAATTCATAAATCAACTATTTTTTAGATGCTCTTTAAAATGTATATTCTCATTTTGCCGTTGAAATCTTCTGGAGACCACTTTACTCTTGTTCTTTTTAGCATGAAGGAATTGAGCTACCGGATTGAAATTTTATATTTAACTTAGGTACCTTCCCACACGCTCAAAATAAGCTTTTGAACAAAATCGGCCAAAAAGTACTAGTACTTTACTGATGTACTTTTTCAGTTTTTTTCGATTTTCTCAAAATTCCCTCCAAGGATTTTTTTTAAAATTCAAAAATCAATTATTTTTTAGATGCTCTTTAAAATGTATATTCTCATTTTGCCGTTGAAATCTTCTGGAGACCACTTTACTCTTGTTCTTCATAGGAAAGATAGAAATGGTTGCCATGGTAACGGAATTTAAATCTTTTTCTTTTTATTAGATTAAAAATCAATTATTATTTAAATTCCCATTTATTTGTGTCTTTAATTGCTTAGGAGAAAACATATATATCTCTCTCTCTCACTTGCAAACATTATCGCCTGTCTCTCCGCCTTCTCTCATAGGCCTAATGTTAATTTCCTATAGGGATTTGTATGTTAATTTCGATTCAAAAGGGGGTCCCCTTTGAAACTTTTTAGGCATTTAAAATTTTTTTTTCCAATTCTTATGAAATTTTGTATTTATTTACGATTCTCTATTGTGTATAAAATGTCCAAATATGAGATTAAAATTTTTAAAAATAACCATAGTTTATTTCAAGCAGTCAACATTTAAAATCCAAGTTTGAAACTAAGGTGCTATCGGAAACTAAATATATCTCGACACAAAAAATCTGGTGTGACCAGCACAGTGCGCAACTTTCTCTTACCGAAGGGTAAGAGAAAGTTGTGTGCTGTGCGCCAGTCACACCAGATTTTTTGTCGACGTTTCGAGTGCCGATCGCACCGCTTCATCAGGACAAAAATGATCAAGTTGTCAGGTTAGTTGACATGGCAGTCTAGCAACGTTTTTACTAATTTATATTCTTTTGAAAACTCTCATTACTGTTCCGAGGTTCTGATGAAGAGTGCGATCGGCACTCGGGAAACGTCTACAAAAAATTAAAAAAATTTATTTTATTTTTTTCGCATTGGCTGCCCTCCCTTATGCCCCCATCCTCATACTTAAATATAAAATTTCAACCTTATAGCGCATTTTCGTTCTTGAGATATTTTGTTCAACAGACCATGTCGCGAAAGCACTTTTTTGTATTCAGGGGACCTCAAAACGTGAAGATCCATCAAAATCTCGGCATCGAATTTTGACATGAATCCAATACTTTCTCTTTCTATATATTAACATATATAGAAGTAAGCAGGGGCCGGATCTAGGGGGGAAGGCAGAGTGGGTGCGTGTGCCCCGGGCGGCAGATCTCAGGGGGCGGCAATTAAAGAAAGATTTACAAAAAAAAAGTAAAATGATATGAATTTTGTATAGAAAATTTTAAGGAGCTGGTGGCAAATTAAATTTTGCCCCCCCCCTAAAAAAATCTCGTAGTCGCCCCTGGAGATAAGAGAAAGTAAAAATTCAAACAAGAAATTTTTTATGTTTTGCATTCATATGAATGAATAATTCTTTAGAGTGCATTTTTTTTTACAAAATAAAAACTAGAAACTAAAATATTGGTTGGTGGCGGCAAAAATCATGGCGGCAAAAAATAACCAAACCTTCGGCCGACAAAACCAAACTCTGAAAAATGGGATGAAACCAAAAAAAAAAAAAAAAAAAAAAAAAAAAAAAGGTCAAATAATTTGCACTAGAGGGAGAAAAAAATTTTTTCTCCCTAAAAAAAAAGGTAAAATGATTTTCACCGAAGGGAAGGAAAAAAATTATTCAAAAAAAAAAGATAAAATGAAAAAAAATTTTTTATAGAAAATACAAGTTTTGGTTTCGGTTACGGTCGGCGAAACTAAAGGGAGCGAATATTTTCGGTTTCGGTTCGGGAAAATCTTGTTTGGTGGACCCAATAAAAACATTTCTGAAATTTACTGTAAAGGATCTAAGAATCGGAACTAAATCCTTTTCTAAATATTTATGGAAAAATTGTATTATAAAATTTTTTATAGCACCCTTGACTATTTAATTTCGCAATTACTTTTTTTTTTTTAACCAAGCCATTTAATGAATTTTTTTTGCCTATTCAATTTTAGATTTGATTATAAATTTACATAATCAGATGATTTGATGATATAAGCATATTTTAAACATTTGTTTTTTAATAGAAGAACTATTTGATTAAATATTATTATTCTTCTCTCTCATTCTTTTGTTCCGTTAATAAACAAATTACTATTTACTAAAACATATTTTTTAATTAAAAAAATAAAAAAATTTGGTGTGACTGGCACAAAGTACACAACTTTCTCTTACTTTCGGTAATCGAATGTTGTGTACTGTGCTTATCACACCAGATTTTTTGTGTCCACATATATTTAGTTTCCGACAGTAGGGTACAATTGAATTCAAGATGTAAAATTTATAAACATGAGAAAATATTTATATTTTGTTACCATGGCAACCATTTCTCCTATCTTCTCAATGAAGTACAAGAGTAAAGTGGTCTTCAGAAGATTTCAATGGCAAAATGAGAATATTCATTTTAAAGACCATCTAAAAAATAATTGATTTTTGAATTAAAAAAAAAAAATTTTGTTGGAGCGAATTTTGAGAAAATCGAAAAAAACTGAAAAATTACATCAGTAAAGTACTAGTACTCTTTGGTTGATTTTGTTCAAAAGCTTCGTGTCACGTCCCATGGGGGTGCCTAACTCAAATATAAAATTTCAACCTCTTTCCCCTTTCGTTCTTGAGATATTTTGTTCACAGACAAACACAACAGACCATGTCACGAAAACCACTTTTTACATTCAGGGGACCTCAAAACGTGTATATCCATCAAAATCTCGAAATCGAAATTTTGACATGAATCCAATATTGGATATACAGTGCTTTCTCTCTCTATATATTAACATATATATAGAAGTAAGAGAAAGTAAAAATTCAATTTCTTATATTTCAATATGTAGAACTAAAAAACAAGTTCTGATGTTTAGTTAGAACAAATTTTCAGGGCAGCCCAAAAAATTTATTGAATAACTAGGGCAGTTAATTCATTTATAATAATCCAGATTTTTTTTTAAGCTACTTAATATATTTGTTATTAAACTCATGAAAAAATGTTATTTTGTTGGCGAATGGAACGAACTCTACAGGATTAATTTTGAACTAACTTAGTATTGCCATCTAGCTACGTGTCAAATAACTAAAGCAAACTTATAAACATTCTTTTCATAGAGCTGCCCCCCCCCCCCCCATGTTGAAGGGACGTAAAGAAGATTCCCTCTCAGTGATGCATTCTTCGAAAGGTGTCGGTGCTGAGGAAGTCCATACATACACCTGGTAGAAGAGGTTGGATAAAAGGAACCGGGTGGAACCAGAAATAAGGATTAGCTCATAAAAGCAGGAGGAGGAGTTAAATACAGGAAATAAAATATAACTTCACGGGGTGGCGGTAGATGGCTACGGCCAGAGGCCAGTTGGGTTTGAGGTGTGTGTCCTCGTACACGGAAACACCTCGGGTAAATAAACGGGGATCCCGATAGGAATCATAACCTATTTTTGTCATTTATATGGATAGAAAAGAGAAGATAGTGACGGACAGTGGCGTATTCAGGGGGGGGGGGCCCAGGGGGCCGGGCCCCCCCCCCAAAGCCTTCTCCAAAAACAAAAAAATACATATTGTTTTCCCTAATGATATTTTTTTTTTTTTTTAAATAAATATTTTATTAACTCTCATAAATTCTAAAAAATCTAACAAAAAACTTATAAATAATTGAAAAAATCTCAATTTTTACGAATTTTGTATTAAAATTATTTTTTATTTCAAGAAAAAAAAATTTTTTTTATTTGTTTTTTATTTATAATTACTATATTATCTAAAAAAAATTTCTCCACTTTAAGTTTCTTGGTGAAGGGGGGGGGGGTTCATAAAACTTTTGGGCCCCCCCCCCCCCCCCAAGCAGAAATCCTGGCTACGCTACTGGTGACGGATAATATTAATAAGGAATACCTTAACAAGCCCACGGGGCGTGGTGTAGAGGTTAGCGTGCTAACCTCATATACCAAACGTTGCGGGTTCGGACCCCAGGCAGTCCGATGATTTATTTAAGCCATCTGGATACCAGATGGCTTAAATAAAAATGCCTGGACCCTAATATATATAAATTCATAAATAACGGTTATCGTAAATGTCTTATATGGCCTGAGCTGCCGAAAAGACAGTGTGAATGTGTGTGTGAGTGTGAGTGTGAATGAGAAAAAAGTGTGAATGTTTTTTTATTAAAAAAAAAAAAAAAAATACCTTAACAAACATAAAGACAGATGCAAATACGTACATTTGAATGAAATTCTAGATTTAATTTATTTCTCATCGTCCTATATAGAAATGTCGATAAAGCATTTGGCAGAAATATTTGATTCCATTCAAATTTGATAATAATAGAGCGAGAGAGGGGAGGCTAGGTGAGAAAATACCAGCTGCTGGCGATTAATTTTTAATCAAATCACATCGATCAAATTTCCTTGTTTTTATTCACATAGTTGAAGAGGATTAAATATAAATTAAAGAGAATAACTTAAATAAAATGTTTTTTTTTTTTTTTTTCGGATACTGATGCAGATTGTCGGAAATGAAATTTACATTCAACTTCTAAAAGCTTCAAAATTATCGTGAGCCCTGCGGTTTTGACGTGACAACGTCTTACAAATCATGTGTCTATAGTGGCAGGTTAGGGAGGCATGCATGAAAAAGTTTATCGGCTTGAATAACTCCTCTGTCTTAAGAGGTATAATTATGGGAAATATACGGTTAGAAAGAATGAGTTTTCAGCTAAAGATTTCACCATTTATTTTTTTCCTATCATTTTATTCTACGCGCTGCGGTAAATTCTAATTTGAAAGTTTAAACCTCTGTAGATTCCGAATGGCTAATCAGATCGGACTAAATGGGATGTCGATAGGTGCAGAAAGAAAACCTCCAATAGAATAAATAAAAAAATCCCGAGTAATTAACTCCAAAATTAGTTTGTTTTTTTTTAATCTTGAAATAAGACCCGTGGTTGAGAATTTCGCACCTTTTAGAGAGGCTGAAAAAAAATTTTGTACATTCAATTTACATCCCATTCGCCAAAAGAATTTTAGTTCTAACTCTACTTTTAAAAATCTGGTGTTGCTTGTTGCACAGCACACAACTTTCCTCTTACCCTATTAATAGAAAGTTGTCCAAAAGATTTCAATGGCAAAATGAGAATATATATTTAAAAGAGCATCTAAAAAATAATTGATTTTTGAATTTTAAACAAAATCGTTGGAGCGAATTTTGAGAAAGTCGAAAAAAACTGAAAAGTGCATCAGTAAAGTACTAGTACTTTTTGGCCAATTTTGTTCAAAAGCTTCGTGTCACGTCCCATGGGGGTGCTTAATTTAAATATAAAATTTCAACCTCCTAGCTCTTTTCGTTCTTGAGATATTTTGTTCACAGACACACAGACACACACACAGACAGACCATGTCGCGAAAACCACTTTTTGGATTCAGGGGACTTCAAAACGTGAAGATCCATCAAAATCTCGACATCGAATTTTTGACATGAATCCTTTCCTTCTCTAGGCCTATATATTAACATATATAAAGGTAAGAGAAAGTAAGCTAATTTATTGCTAAAAATTAAATCAAAATTGATAGAAATAGATTTTTGAAAGAGAAGAAGCCGTAATAGAGTGAGATCCACATCAATTTGATGTGGGGAAAACAATTAATGTCAGGTATAATCCTAAGAGATTAAAGCAAATGGATTGCAATATTATAAATATTTTCTTCCGAGACATTCAAAATGATTGAAGAAGACACTCAGTGGCTAATATTCACCATCAAAATCCTTTCACACTTCTCAGCTGTATCGTTCACACAATTAGGGTTATTATGACCTGTTTAAAGAAGAAATAATTGAATTATATAAGTTCAAACAATTATTACTCGAGGGCTCGCTGGTGTAGTGAGCTAGGGTGTCAGCTTTCTGCAAAGAAGATCCCTGTTCAAATCCTTGGCGTGCGGGATTTTTCATTAAATAAAAATATTTATTTAATGTAAACAAATCCTCAAGCAAGCCCTGGATTGGAATATAGGATCTTACCACAATAGCCCTCAGGCAACTCTACGAGGAGAGGGAGTTGCCGTGACATCCCGTCCTGTGGAAGGGACGTAAAGAAGGTTCCCTCCCAGTGATGCATTCTTCGAAAGGAGTAGGCTACACGCCGGTGCTGAGGGAGTCCCTCCTCAAACCAGGACATCCTCCATAGCATAGAAGAGGTTGGATAAAAGGAGCCGGTTGGAACCAGAAATAAGGATTAGTTCACTAGCTAGAGACGAGAGCAGGAGGAGGAGTTAGAGATAGGAAATGATGTAACTTCACGGGGTGCCGGTAGATGGCTACGGCCAGAGGCCGGTTGGGTTTGAGGTGTGTGTCTTCGTACACGAAAGCACCTCGGGCAAATAAACGGGGATCCCGATAGGAATTTCAAATAAATAAATAAATAAATAAAAAACAATTATTACTTTCTCTTACGTTAAAATAGAGAAAAAGTATTGGATTCATGTCAAAAATTCGATGACGAAATTTTGTTGGATATACACGTTTTGAGATCCCCTGAATGAAAGAATTTATTTTTTTTATAAAAACACTCACACTTTTTTTCCATTCACACACACACATACACACAGTCTTTACGGCAACTTAGGCCATTTAAGACTTTTTACAATACTCAGTATTTTTGGGATCCAGGGACTCTTATTTAAGCCATTTGGTATCCAAATGGTTTAAATAAAATCATAGGACTGCCTGGTATCCAAACCCGCGGCCCTTGGTAAACAAGACAGGATCACCAAGCTCGAGGACAATTGATTTTTACCATTTTACGTTGAAATTTTATATTTAAGTTAGGCACCCACCCCTCCTGAACAGCAATAATAAATTCTAAACTAGTGATGAGAAGTGGCTGTAGACTTTGAATTGGGTATAGGAGACTTTGTAGCCAAGGAAATTAAATAAAAAACTTATTTAATTATTAATCGTCGACGTTTCGGTCGCAAGTCACGACCTTCCTCAGGACCTGTGGTCAGAATATTTATTTTCAAACACAATAAATTCTAAATAAATAAAATTTATTCAAATAGGTTTTTTTTTTTTTTTTTTTTTTAAGGTCCTTCTCGGCATCTAAGGCCATTTAGACCCCATCCCTATTTATTTCAAATGATTTGTAGTCAAATCAAATGAAATAAATTTTTTCTCGCTTGGGATGGGAAGCGAACCCGCTTATTAAAAAAATTATCGTAATTAATTTTTTTTGTTATCAATTAAATACAAAAAAACAATCTGTCCCAATAATCTTAATTTTATTTTAAATTTAAAAATGAATTTATTGTTATTATTAATCACATATTAATTAATTAAGAAATTTTTAAAATAAGCTTAGATGATTTATTTAAAAACCAACTATCAAATTAGTTCAGCATTCTTGCAATAGATGGCAGGCTAGTCTAACAGCTGATTCCCTAATAGCGTGTATCTGGCCTATATTTTTATGCTTTTATAAAGGATACATAATATATATTAACATTTATAAAATATTTATTATTAAAAGATCAATGAAAATCAACCAAATGCATTAAATATTATTAGCTACCATTCTGACATCTCTTGGCAAATCTTAGAATTACTTGATTTTTTGGGCATACTTTTTATGACACACTACGCCATCTTAGCGGGAAAAACATGCGTAACACCTTCGGTCCTATTCCGCCTTAATTTATTTATAATATTGTAATTTCAAAATCCAGGTTTATATCAAATTGGTGAGTTTTTCCGCATTTCCCCCCCCTCCCTTTTTTGCTCTGGCATCTTGTTCCCGCAACTGTTTTCCGAAGGACACTCACCCTGAGGCTTCCGATCAATATAGGCCACGAGGGGACTAAATACTTAATGCCCTAGTCAAGCCAACCCCTTAAGGACAATTTATGGCACAGCTACTGCAATTCCAACTCTTTTTTCTTTCTCTCTCTCTTTCCCCTACATGAACCACATTCGTTCTCATCACGGAGATGCAAAAATAATGAAAATCAAAATGCGGCTTACTAAACCAAATTTTCTTTTTTCCAAGAATCATTTTACTTTATCTTACCTCTATATATCTTAATATATATAGAGAGAAAGTATTGGATTCATGTCAAAAATTCGATGTCGAGATTTTGATGGATATACACGTTTTGAGGTCCCCTGAATCCAAAAAAAGTGGTTTTCGCGACATGGCTTGTCTGTTTGTGAACAAAATATTTCAAAAACAAAAAGAGCTAGGAGGTTGAAATTTTATATTCAAGTAAGGCACCCCCATGGGACGTGACACGAAGCTTTTGAACAAAATCGGCCAAAAAGTACTAGTACTTTCACTAATGTAGTTTTTCAGTTTTTTTTTTCGATTTTTTAAAATTCGCTCCAACTATTTTGCTTAAAATACATAAATCAATTATTTTTTAGATAGTCTTCACAATGATATATTCTCATTTTGCAGCACACTTTATATTCTTGTGTACTTCATAGGAAAGATAGGAGAAATGGTTGAGATGGTAACAAAATATAAATATTTTTCCATGTTTATAAATTTTATTCTTTTTTTTTTTTTTTTTTTTTTTTTTTTTTTTTTTTTTTCATTTATTTGGCTTTTCGGCCAGAAGCCATACCAAAACATTACATTCCAACTGTACAAAAATCTATATATATAAAAAATGATATGGGAAAAATGTATGTATGTATGTAAATATGTATATATAAGTTCTATAGAAATCCACAATTTTCAATGAATCCATTTGAAATTAAGTACATATATAGTACATGGACCAAGGGAGTAACGTAGTAATAATTTGAATCTCTTAAATGTTTTGGAAAATTAATTATAATGAAATTCTCTTTCAATATGGGAACACAAAATCAACAAGTTGGCTAGAAATTAGAGAGCGTCCTTTATGCTCCTGAGAACCAGCTCCCTACCTGACTATGGGCTGGGGGTGGGGCTACGCAGCAGTTGAAAAACGAAAGAGGAAGCAGGTGACTGACCCTTTAAACAGTCATAAACAGACCCTTTTGGGCTATGCCCAGTCGGACACAGGCTCCTTCCTTAACATCATAACACTTGCCTTGCAACAAGAAATATCTCAAATTAAAAATAAACTTGCTCGCTGAAGGCGAGCAAAGGGGTCCAGGGGCGCAGCCCCCGCGCTAAGGCGGAAAGCCCGCCGAAGGCGGGCTCACGACTTAGTACAATATAAAACAATGCAAAATACAATACAAAACAGTGCAAAATACAATATAAAACAATGCAAAATACAATATAAAACAATGCAAAATACAATATAAAACAATGCAAAATACAATATAAAATAATACAAAATAAAAGATAGAGAATGAAAACAAGAAAAATAAATCCATCAAAAATACATCATATCAACAAATTAGTCAAAATAAAGAAACCACTAGAAGAGAAAAATACTAACAAAAAGAAACACATAAAAGTAAACTACTATAAAATAACATGTTAAAATCCAGGGCTATATGGCTATTTTTGTTGTACGGAGGAATGTTGAGATGGCTTCTATAGTTTCTGCTGTAGGATTCTTTAGAATTTGAGTCCACTTGGTGGGGTCCCGGAATCTTGGCTGAATGACTTGCAGTTGCTGTCTTTGGTTTCTGAGAATGGGACAGTAAAAAATGAAATGTTCTGGCGTGGCAAAGGATTCGGAAGAGCATTGGCAGACTGGTGAAGATACTAAATGGAGCCTATGTAGATGAGCCGGGCATCTGGTGTGGTTAATTCGGAGCCTGTTTAATGTAACGATTTCTTTTCTTGGAAGAGCCGGAAACTTTGCAAACCATGGGGGTCCTGGCACAGGTTTTAATTTTGCCAACTAGAGGCCTCTTGTGAGACTAGAAAAGTTCCACGAGTTGGACCACTCCTCCATCATTTGCCTTTTCATAGGGTATACGCTGTCTCGCCAAGGTATAGGTTCATTGTACCTGATTCCGAGGATAGCGGCTCTTTTTGCCAGCCGGTCTGCCATTTCATTTCCTGGATTGTGATGGTGTGCTTTGACCCAGCTTATTGAAACAGATTTATTTTTTTGACTACATTGTTGTAAGAGCGCCAGTATTTGTATCTGTAAGGGGCCAGGATCTTTGGTAAATTTTGTGGATTGTAACGATTGAAGTGCCGATTGAGAGTCGGAAACAATATTAATTCTGTTGAAATAAATTTTATTCAAATGTCAAATATAATATATGTCGATACAAAATCTGGTGTGGCACAACTTTTGATTACCGAAGGGGTAAGAGAGAGTTGTGTGCTGTTCTACCAGTCACGCTAGATTTTTTTCTTATGTGTTTATGATTAATATAAATGAATGCAATTTTGAGGAATGAAGAGCACACCCTTTTACAATGAGTGGCAAATATTTCGAAACACACGTGTTTTAGGAATTCTGTGCTTTTGAAACAACTACTAGATCTAAATAAATGAACATCAGATGTAACTTTTGGTTTTTCACCTTTCCATCCTTGAATTCTTTTCATCTTAGATTCTTCAAAATATTATTTGAATGTACCGAACCTTAGAATTTCGTTTAGGAAGGAACAGCTCTCTAGATTTTTAGTGAATTTTTGGAACTAATTCATTGACCAATATCAATTATGAGACATATTTAAACAATGGCAGAGGGTGGCAGCCTGAAATAAGTGTCTCTAAAACAATGAAACCCCCAAAATATAGATTTCTTATTTTGGATCAAAGATTAAGATTTCCAAAAAAAAAAAAAAAAAAAAAATTTAAATAATAGTGAGGTGATTGCTTACAATTGAGAAATATGAGTATGATGGCAGCCAGGAAAGAAATTAGACAAAAATTTAATCAATCTTTATCCAATTTTTTATTTCGATTGCCGACATTTCGGACGCAAGTCGCGCCCTTCCTCAGGACAATCGGTAGTCAATAAAATACAGATGGGCGTATTTTTTTTCTCCTTTTAATGATCTATTTGTTTTTGATTTTTTTTTCCCCTGTAAGCGACTCTCCAGAACGGCCAACGTGGCCAGGGGAAAGATGTCTTAGGGGGCTGTATGTCAATTTTTTTTATGTAAAATGTTAAAAAGAAGAATAAAGACATTTATTATTATTATTATTATTATTTTTTGTTTATTAACAATCTAAAAACACAATTCATGGGTGTGTGATGCATTCTTTTTGACTGGATTTGCGTCGATGAGTGCTATCAAATTTATACAGTAAAAAAACCCCAATGCATCACACACACATGAATTGTGTTTTTAGATTGTTAATAAAAGCAAAATACGTCTGTAAAAGATCTGTATTTTATTGACAGTAGCGTAACTAGGTGGGGGCGAGGGGGGCCCCCGCCCCAGGCGCATCAGGTCCTTGGCGCCCCTCGAAACCGGCATAGGCGCCCTACGGCCTGGAAAATCGGCTTCCTAGAAAAATTGAGCTTCGCCCCCCCCGCCCTCAAAGGCTGGTTACGCCGCTGTTTATTGACTACCGATTGTCCTGAGGAAGGGCGCTACCTGCGTCCGAAACGTCGGCAATTGAAATAAAAAATTAGATAATTTTTGTCTGATTTCTTTCCTGGCTGCCATCCTACCTGCCCTCATAAAACATTTTTTGTTTCTAAGCAAAAGAGTTGAAAAATTCCATCTCTTCTCGCAATACTCGTATTATAAAATTTCAGAGAGATTTTTTTTTCTTTATTTTCATACATCTCTTAAATTGACAAATCAATGATTTATAACAATACCCGATTATTATGCTTGTCTTTAAATGTTTATTTTCAAAGAACGAAAGATAGCTACGTAACTTTCAAAATGAATATAAACATTTCAAAAAATGGCGATCCCTCCCTTCCCCCCTATCGCTAAACTATTGAAATGAATTACGGAAGGAAGGATTTTAAGTAAACATACTACAATAGATATTTCACTATGTTTTAAATAGTTTATTCATTTAAATTTAACATTCTCACGAAAAGAGTTATTTGGTATCTCTATATTTAAGTTCAAGACACGTTCAAGATAATCTTCAAATAAGATCTTCCAAAGAGTAGTAATTACTTAGACCGAAACTCCTCAACTACGCTAATTTTTTCTGCAAGGATGCAGGATGGGAAAAACAAAAATAAAAAATTTATTTATTTTCCCCAAATGAGTTTAATATCCTGATATTTCGAAGGCACAGGGGCTCTTCTTCAGAGGAAGCTCATTTCACACTCTGCTAACATTATAACAGCCAAGATTTTTTGCATAAACAAAGCCATTTGACTTCGGTAACTCCAGTGAACATTCTGATAATGTTAGCAGAGTGTAAAATGAGCTTCCTCTGAAGAAGAAGAGCCCCTGTGCCTTCGAAATATCAGGATATTAAACTCATTTGGGGAAAATAAATAAATTTTTTATTTTTGTTTTTCCCATCCTGCATCCTTGCAGAAAAAATTAGCGTAGTTGAGGAGTTTCGGCCTACAATTCTCTCGGCATCACTCATTAATAGGAACCGACCGAATATTCGGTTTCGGTTACGGTTTCGGCCAGTTTCGGCCAAAAATCATGGTTTCGGCCGTAGTTTCGGTTTCCGCCAAAAAGTGGCCGAACCTTTCGGCCGGCCGAAACCAGAGTCTGAAAAAATGGGATGAGACTCGCATGCAAAAAAAAAAAAAGGTCAAATAATTTGCTCTTGAGGGAGAAAAAATTTTAGTCTCCCTAAAAAAAAGGCAAAATGATTTTCACGGGAGGGAAAAAAATTCAAAAAAAAAAAGGGTAAAATGAAAAAAAATTTTTATAGGAAATACAAGTTTCGGTTTCGGTTACGGTTTCGGCCGAAACTAAGGTTGAGGCCGAATATTCGGTTTCGGTTTCGGTTTCGGCTTAAAATCTTGTTTCGGTCGGACCCTACTCATTAAGCTTCAATTACTTTACTTATGTACTTTTTTTTCGATGTACTCAAATTTCGCTCCAACGATTTTGACTAAAATTCAAAAATCATTTAGTCTGTGTGTGTGTATGTCTGTGGTAATTTATTTCGT
Organism: Euborellia annulipes; assembly: GCA_023213315.1. NCBI lineage: Eukaryota > Metazoa > Arthropoda > Insecta > Dermaptera > Anisolabididae > Euborellia > Euborellia annulipes. The sequence continues at coordinate 10,145 of JAKCPI010023589.1, read as the reverse complement.
CAACGAAAATTCAAAAACTATTTGTTCAATTGTTTTGAAATTTTGCACCCATAAACTAGGGGTCGAGACCAAGAACTGAAAAGCTTTTGGTAAACATCAGACCATTAGAGGGGCTCTAGGGGGGGGGGGGGGCGTTATTTCTTTGAATATTGGGTAGACAAAGTTGTGGGCTCGGCATAGTTCGTCCCTTCTCTTGTATTACATCTAGAATTCTAATATATCGGCAGAAATTAAATATATGTCCACTCAAAAAATCAGGTGTGACGCCGGGAGTCGAACCACGGAGGATCTGTGGTTCGACTCCCGGCGGCACAAGGGCGGACACAAGGGGGGGGGGGTAAAGGGGGTAACTACCCCCCTGAGATTTGAGAAAAATATTTTTTTTTGGAAAAAAATTGTGTTTTTTAATATAAAATTTTCAAAATTAATACTTAAAAATTTGATTTGTATATAAATTCTGGTAAATAACTACAGAATTCACATTTAAATTACGGATAATAAGAAAAAATTGTGTGCTGTGCGAACAGTCACACCAGATTACCCCCCTCAAGAAACTCCTCTGGATCCGCCACTGGGCGGCACACCCTTATTTTTTCGGATATATGAATTATTAAATATTTAATTGAATAATTCTAGGGTTCTTGATGCATCTTCACATTTAATATTGTGGGCATAGCTCATTTAAAACCTCTTTGCTTATATTAATGCTATAATACTATTTAATTGGTTGTATTAATTTGTCTTTTTTCTTTTGTTTCAGGTAAGGGATACATTCATTTTTACTACCAACTTTTGCAATTGCTCTAAAGGTAATATAATCTCCATTGCACTTTTTTTCTATTTAGGGTCATTTTTTTTTTTTTTTTTCTAAACACTCACACTTTTTTCTCATTCACACACACATACACACAGTCTTTTCGGCATTTTAAGCCATTTAAGACTTTAAACAATACTCGTATTTTATATAAATATTGGGGTCCAGGCATTCTTATTTAAGCCATTTTGGTATTCAAGTGGCTTAAATAAAATCATCGGACTGCCTGGGGTCGAACCCGCGACGTTTGGTATACGAGGTTAGCACGCTAACCTCTACACCACGCCCCGAGGGCTTAGGGTCATTTATTGTTCATAGCTGAGGAGGCGATTAGCCGAGGGATAAAGCAGTTAAGCTTATAATCCTGAGTTGAAGACAACTCGAGTTCAAATCCACCTCATGGGAATAAATTATCCAACTCTATTTGAGATGCCTCCTCCTGAGGAAGGAAACTGGAACCCACCTCAGTATCATTCACATAGAAAGTTACTCTTCAGAGTAACCACAACGTGTCAGAGCTGACACTAATGACTGAGAGAGATTGTTCATAGCAGGGGCGTATACATACATTTTTGAGGGGGCCTGACGCAAAAATTTTCTCTGGAAAATTTTTTTTTAAAAAAACTAAATTTTTTTCCGCCCCCCCCCCTGAGAAAAATTTGATTTAATTGCGGAGTGTCCGTCCGTATGTCTTTTACGCTCTATTTGACCAACTTTACTTCAGGTGATAGTTATGAATTTTATTAATGCATTCTTCTGTTTGATATTAAGTAGGATTATTTCGACTTTTTATTCATCTAAGAGGCACAAAGGTCCCTTTTTTTGTTTTTGTCCATTAATCATAATTTAAAAAGAAGCTTTCTATCATTCAAAATGCTCACAAATTTAATTCATTAAAAAAAAACTTCATTAAAAATACTTTAAAATGCCTTAATATTTTCGGACCAAAGATTCACGTTAAAAGAGAATAGTTCTATATGGCAAGAAATTTTAAGTTTCCTATTATTTTCATATTTTATCCTTCTTTAGGGGTGTTTAAAAATATTCACAGTTTTTAAGTGCAAATTTATCTTTTTTTACATGCATATTTTGCCATATTTCAGCGCATATTGATGTGAATTCTAAGGATGGGAATAGAAAATAAATCCATATTTTATTCTCTGAATAAAAAAAAAAAAAAAAAACAGTAAATGACATGAAAACTGCTAGAAAAATGTATTATTAAAATATGTAAATTAGTGCAAGTATTATGGAAATTTTGATGCATACTAAATATTAATATATTATAATAAAAATAACCTCTGAGGAAAAAGAAAATAGAACAAATACAATATGAGTAATTTATTTATTTAATCTCTTGATAAAATTATCAATCGGATGTTAATTTAATTATTTCCGCTTTGTATAAGGAACAAAATTTTTAATAGTAGCTTTTTTCCTTCTTAGTTTTCTATTTTCTCTTTTTATTTATTTTTATTGTATGTTAGCGAGGTGAATAGCTGAATCAATATGTAGTAGAATAAATAAAAGGCCAAGCAGCTATGTTTGTTTCTTTATTATCGAACCCACAGCGACGTTTCGATCGGCTATCCGACCATCTTCAGGGCTAGGGTTCAGTCAACAGAAAAACCCTCTTAGGTTCTTTGAAAGACATTTCATATTGCCTTTGGAGCTGTAATGAATTTTATGAAATGTCTGTCAAAGAACCTAAGAGGGTTTTTCTGTTGACTGAACCCTAGCCATGAAGATGGTCGCATAGTCGACCGAAATATCACTGTGGGTTCTATAATTAAGAAATAAACAGCCATGCAGCTAGCCTGTTATTTATTCTATTTTATTTTTATTATTTTCTCTTACCTATATACAGTGACGTCATTTCAACTTTTTCTTGGGGGAGGGGGAGGCAAATTTTTTTCTTGGGAGGAGCAAGCATTTTTTTTTTTCTTCAAATTTACTTACAAATAGGTACTTAAATTTGGTCAAAACATAATTAATTGTTTAATTTTGTACAGTTTGTGTACTCGTAGATGTATTTTGAAGTATTTTATTTAGAAAAATATAAAATTTTATAAAAATCAGAGCCCTTAAGGGGGGAGGGGCAAATGTCCCTCCTGGCCCCCAAATGACGCCCTATATATGTAAATATATAGGAATCAGAGCTACCCCCCCTCTTCTCAAAGTTCGTTTAATTTAAATCTAAACATATTTTGAAAATTTTTGAGACTTGTTTTAATTGATATCAATTGTTTTAAAAAAAGTCTACGGTGCTTTTTTCTATATTTAATAGAAGGTATGAAAATGCATCTCAAGCACCGGAATATTTTTTTAAATAACGAAAAATACGTATAGACTATAATTAAAGTTATTTTACATTTGTGATGCGGGACCTCTTGTCAGCGAAGTAAAATTATCGGTACCTGCATTAGGTCCAAAATATCGATTTTTTGGGTTTCGATAGAATATAATTCTTCAATATTTCCTATACACGATAATTTTAGCGATGAGAATCCGATAAAGATTTCAAAATAATCGATTTAGTAGCCCTTAAATAGTTTTTGATTGTGTTTTACTCAAAATCCTGTTTTTAAATCTATAACTTTGAAAGGCTTTCTTAGGTTTTGAGATCTCTTAGGGCCGGTTGCTTCATCCTGGGTGAGCTTGTTAGCCCCGACTTTTTTTGTAGTGCAGAAACCCACTTCAGTTTTTTTTTTATAGTAAAATATACGATATTTCATCATTTTATTGCTAAAAGAAGTATTCTAAAAGTACATATATTTGTTATTTTACCTTATATTCTACTTATTTTATCAATAAAATGATGAAATGTTGTATATTTTATAAAATATGTTATAGGCTAGGGCCCGCTTGCATCAGATCTCGTCGCCATATTTAGCCCTGAGTTAACCTCACTTTTGAGTAATTTCATATAGATATATGGGGAATTGGAGCCAAGGTCCGGGCTAAAGTTAGCCCAGGCCCAAAGTCGGGGCTAAGATTTAGCCCCGGGATGACACGTACGAACATGTATTATGAACACAAGCATCCTAATTTCACCAATATAAATGTAAAAAATAATATAAATACAATATGGAATCTACCGTTTTTTTTGTTATTATTCATTTTATGTCAATCAGGATTATATTCGTATATCCAGGATATATTGCAAGTTGTTGAATATTCTAACTTCATCTAAGGCATTGCACATGTCTTGTTAATAAAACTATTTGTTTTCAAATTGAATGCAAATTAATATAATATATAATATTGATATTAAATATTTATATAAATATTTTCAGTTGATATTACTTCTTGTCAGGTGAAAATAAAAGGTATATTTCTTTTTGAAATTATCTTTATTTGAGCCACACAGCTGGCAATTTGTCAAAATAGTTGTGAAGATTGGAACAATTGACTAATTGTTATGTGAACACTAATAAATCTTGTTTATTTTTTTGAAAATTTTCAAATTTTAGCAAAAAAAAATTAAATTCTTATATTTAAATGTATATTAATAATAATTATTTATTTAAATTATGGGTGATAATATCAATTTTTTTTTTAAATAATTTTTATAAGATGCCTTAATGGAATTGCAAACTTCACAAACAAAACATGATTTGTTCCCCAGGAAGAGGGTTTCTGCATTACAAAAAAAGCCATTTAGCCCGGGGCTAACAAACTCACCCAGGATGAAGCAACCGGCCCTTAATGATTTTGGTCTTAAAATGTTCACGAAATTATCCTCTACTATCAAATATCAATAACTCAAATTCCGACAAAAGGACCCTTTTCACTTTCCCGCATCATATTAAAATTTTCAATCGTCTTGTAAACGAAATCCAAAAAGGCTCAAAATTGTTGAATATATTTTTGGAGTGACGTGGAACAAAATTCGAAAATAAACGAAGCTATAAAACAAAATTCTTTCGCATTCTGAATAGCTATACGTACAAGTATTATTATTATTATTATTATTATGGACCTAAGGCACTTTGAACTGCGACCATTAGTTGATCTTTTGTTCTATCCTTTGTTGTCCAATATCTGTCCTTAGAATAGACCCGTCCCTTTTACCAGGGCCAGTATATTCTTTGGAGAGGCTTTGATATTTCCTCAGGTTTTATTTCAGCCCTTTCGAAAATTAGCCTTCTTTGACGGGTTAGTGCAATACATTCGCACATGATGTGTTCCGCCGTTTCTTTTGTCAGATTGCAGAGGCGACATATATCGTCATCCGCTCTGCCCATCTTCATTAGATGATATTTTAAAGGACAGTGTCCTGTTAGAAGACCGCTTATCAGTCTTAGTTCATTTCTGTTTAGAGCGATAAGTCTCTTTACATTTTGTTGCGGTAGTGTTATAAACTTCTTCGCTTGTCTTCAGCCTGGGTTTTTTGCCCATAGCTTTTTGTTTTCGTCTTCCTTCCACCGTCCGATTTCCAGTCTTAGGTGCTTATGCGACAGCCCACAGGCTGGTTCGGGCCCTGTGAAAGGAGTGTACGTAGAAGTAGCTACTTAATAGAATAAATATTCTCTTGACTATTTCAATTCAATAAATAAATAAATAAATAAATAGATTGATGCAAGTAATTAAGTTTCGATTGGACTTTATTTGTTTGCTTCCCTTGTGTAGGTTGCTGAGCAAACGAGCCTTTTTTTTATTTTAGATCGAAGACAAACTTCACAAAGCAATAACCTCTCTCTAATCGACTGCTATTTAAATAAACGAAACATCGATCTACAAACAATATTAAATAAAAAAGAAAGAAACTAAACAAAATTAAAAATTATAATAGAAAAATTTAGTGTCATAATCGCACATCACGGAATTCGAAAGTTGTGTACTGTGTAGTCAAACACACCAGATTTTTCGTTTCGACATAGAGACTATTTAAATTCCGAGAGTATATATTTTCTCTTAAAGTACCAGAGTACAGTGTATTTGAACTTTCCCTCTAAGAAAATAAAGTTGTATTTGTACGCAGTGCACACTTTTTCTTTCCTTCGTTTGGTTATTATAATGAAAATATATTTCCAGAATAGCATAAATAATAAACAAAAAGTAAAGTAAATTTAATAATAATTAACTGTGAAATTTATATCGATGGTCGGCCAAATTTCCTCTGGTCTACGAAAATTGAACCTGAGATCTCCAGTCCTACCGTCTGCAAGTGGATAGCACACCCGAATAGATTGGAGATCCTGGGTTCGATGCCCACGGTCCACCATCAATATAAATTTCGTCTTTAGTTGCAATAGCTTTTTGTTTATAATACAGGACCCGGCAAGGAAGTATGACGTTTTTGAAAAAATCATAACTCAGAGAATTTTCAATGAAATCAAAATTTTATTTTTTTTACTGTGAATTTCCCATTTCAGACTCTTATCAAAGAAAAGGTTAAAAAAAAACATTCATACATACGAAAAATAATGTCATCTGAGTGATGTCCGTTCTTTTCCACACACTCCTGACTGCCTAGCCGGGGGGCTTCGCCCCTCTGGACCTCTCGCCAGCTGGCTTGGGCCCTCGCCTTTTTTTTAAACACTCACACTTTTTTCTCATTCACACTCACGCCCACATTCACAGAGTCTTTTCGGCAACTCAGGCCATATAAGACTTTAATGATTATTATACATATATGGGGTCCAGGCATTCTTATTTAAGCCATTTGGTATCCAAATGGCTTAAATAACATCATCGGACTGCCTGGGGTCCGAACCCGCGACGTTTGGTATATGAGGTTAGCACGCTAACCTCTACGCCATGCCCCGAGGGCTCCTCGCCTTTCCTTAATTATTATTATTATTATTATTTTTTTATTTTTTTTTTTCAAATGTTTTGTAGTCAAATCAAATGAAATAAATTTTTCTCGCTTGGGACGGGAAGCGAACCCGGGACTCCGGTGCGAGAAGCTAGTGTCTTCTCACTGAGCCACGGCTCCCGGGCTTTTCTTAATTATGAACAAAAAAATTATCATTACTGTTCCATGCCAGTGCTTGCTTGAGAATTTGTTTACATTCATAGAATACACAAATGTAAAGAATACATAAATATTTCTCTATACATTTCCTATGAGAGAAATCGTAACTTTAGGAATTAATAACTCAAAAGTTCGGGATGAAAATAATTTTCCTGTAATACTTAGAAGGTCCTCTTAAGCATAAAAAATTTCATTTCAAAATTCCAACTGGAAGTTGCCCATATAGAGCGTGACAGATAGACGGACATTAGCGAATTATATAAATAGATGATTCCGTGTCACCTGATGATGATCCAATAAACCGAGATTTGGTGAAGGAGGCTGCTCCCTCCTGTCCTAATTAACAAATTTTTAATGCCTATAGAGTCTAATGTTGAGAATGTGTGAAATTTAATTTAAACAATTTTCATCTCTAAAAGGAAGCAAAACAAACCCCTGACTCCTAGCATAAAAGGCGAATGCTCTACCACTGTGCTACGGTCAACCAACCCTCTCTCAATATATAGGCTTCTAAATATTCCATTTCGATGATCCAGATTGGGTACAAATGCCTTTCCCTTAAACACAATTTATGTGCCGCCGAACATAATAATAAAGGTTGTGGGGTCCAAGGGTCATATTCGAATGGCTTCCCCCACCTCGAAATGGATATAATTTAGGCCTCGAAGTTGGCGAGACACCAAGAAATAACTGAGATGTCTTCTACTAGCATAAGAGATCAACTTAAAACCCAAGTCTATTTTTATATCCTGTAATTTTTTTTCTTATTCCATTCAAACCTTCGTTGTAGAAGGGCCGAAAAAAATAATCAATATGTCCTGAATATGTATTTAACGATGATAATCCCTGTGATTGGCAATAAAATTGCAAAAAATAATTTTATTATATTTAATCCATACAATGAATATCTTAACTATAAATATCAATTGATCTTTAATTAAGTCACAAATGTAGATTTGTTTTTGTTCTGAGTGTCCCTTATTTTGATCATTTTCGAATTTCTTCACAAGCCTAAAAATATATTCATATTATAGAAAAAAAAAAATCTATATATATATATATATATATAATTCGCTAATGTCCGTCTGTCTGTCTGCATGTCACGCTCTATTTAGGTAACTTCCCGTTGGAATTTTGAAATGAAATTTTATATTCATAAAGAGGACCTTCTGGGGATTGCAGGAAAATTATTTTTATCCCGAAATTCCCGTAACTTTGTGAATTATTAATTCTTAAAGTTACGATTTCTCCCATAGAAAATGTATAGAAAAATATTTATGTATTCTTTTCATTTGTGTATTCCATGAATGTGAACAAATCCTCAAGGAGGCACTGGATTGGAATGGAATAATTTCTTCTAGCCCTCGGCGCTTGGCGTAGAGGTTAGCGTGCTATCTCGTATACCAAACATCGCGGGTTCGAACCCCAGGTAGTCCGATTTGGATACCAAATGGCTTAAATAAGAATGCCTGGACCCTAATATAGGGATAAATTCATAAATAACGGTTATCTTCAAAGTCTTGTATGGCCTAAGTTGCCGAAAAGACTGTGAATGAGAAAAAGTGTGAATGTTTAAATAAAAAAAGTTCTTCTCTCTGATGGCCAAGTGCTAAAGGCTTGAGCAATAAAAAAAATTTTTTTCTTTTTTATAATCAAGAAGAAAAGCAGGCGGGCCCGAGCCAGCTGGCGGGGATACCAGGCGACCCTTGGTATAGAAAGCGACGCTAACCCCCTCCATCAAGGCTCGGGGGGCCTAGCCAAAGTTTTTTTTTTTTTTTTTTTTTTTTTTTTTTAAACATTCACACTTTTTCTCATTCACACCACACACATTCACACAGTCTTTTCGGCAACTTAGGCCATATAAGACTTTGACGATAACCGTTGTAATATATATATTGTGGGGTCAGGCATTTCTATTTAAGCCATCTGGTATCCAAATGGCTTAAATAAAATCATCGGACTGCCTGGGTCCGAACCCGCGACGTTTGGTATAGGAGGTAGGCACGCTACTTACTACGCCAAACCCGGGGGCCTAGCCAAAGTTAATAAAGTAATATCTTAGTTGAATATTTACTCGTATACTTATAAATATCCAACTAAGATATGTCATTCTTAAGAAGATTAATAAAAGTACATTAAAAGTGGCGAATAGCAGTAGCTATATTCTTTTCAGCTTTCGCTTTCTACAATAAAATAAGAAAAAATAAAATTAAAGACAAATGTGGATTTAAAATTTATAGACAGAAGTGGAAGAAATCCTGAGAGAATTAATTTTCTAAGCTCGGTGGTTTTTTCTTTTGAGCCCGTATTCATAAACAAGCCTTATCTTGGGAAAAGGAAGTTTTCCCTAAGGAAGCCTTTGAAAACTCAAGGCCTCCTTATTTCATAGAGGGATCTCAGGTCTTCCTTTGCTAAGGAGGCAATTGGAAGTAATATTTTAGGGGATTTTTAGTGATAAATGACATGAAGTTAGCAATTTGACTGCCCGAAACTAACCTTACCCGAACCAAAATTGACCGTATTTTTCATTATATAGGCTCCGCAGGTCAAAATAAAATAATCAAATGGAAATAAAAAATTACATTGAGTAAGAGAAATTGCTTTTTGCCCAAATTGTGAGTGAAGAAAATGCTATTGAAAATAAAAACAAATATATGCCATTACTTTAAAAGAAAAGGCAGAAGTACGGGAAAGAGTGTCAAAATTTTATATGGCTCAGGAATGTACTACTCGAACAAGAGTTTCTGTATCCTTAACGAAAGGGAAGTTGATCAACAAATTCTATTTTATTTTCACAATCTCGTAGATATTTTTTAGAAGGTTACAATTGAATTCGATTACCTTCCCTTTCGTCTTCAAATTACTCGTCTGATGATTTGTTTAAAAAATCATTATCCATATTTATTTGAAATTTTAATCCATTAAATTAATAAATATAAATATATATACGGTATATATTTAATAAATAATTTAAAATATTTAAATTAAATTTATTAATTGACATTCAGAACAAATGAATCGCTTACGGCAGAAGGGGCAAACGTCCATATTTTAAAAATTTTTAGGAGAGGCAAAATGCTTTAAAAACATAATATGAGGATTTTAAATGATGAATTATGAAAACTGAAGCCTCACTTTTGGTGGACAGGAGAAAAAAAATAAATAAAAAAAATTTTTTTTTTTAATTTATTTACAAATATAAGAAATAGGTTATAAAAGGTTATAAAATCTCCTTTAAGTGACTCGCGACTTCCCTTGGGAAAAGGGAGTATGTAGGTAAGCCTTTTTGGCTCAAGGAACGTTTATGAAACAAGAACTGAGGTTTAAGGGTTCCTTCTTCCTTAAGGAACA
>JAKCPI010023588.1:0-11033 GCA_023213315.1 Euborellia annulipes | reverse complement strand
AAAAATCTGGTGTGACTGGCGCACAGCACACAACTTTCTCTTACCTTCGGTAATCGAAAGTTGTGCACTGTGCTGTCACACCAGATTTTTCCAGTCGTCATGTATTTAGTTTCCGACAGTTAAGGTACAATTGGAATTCAAGATGCAAAATTTATAAGTAGGGGAAAATATTTATATTTTGTTACCATGGCAACCATTTCTCCTATCCCTTCACCTATGAAATCTAAGAGTAAAGTGGTCTTCAAGAAGATTTCAATCGCAAATGAGAATATACATTTTAAAAGAGCATCTAAAAAATAATTGATTTTGAATTTAAAAAAAAAATCGTTGGAGCAAATTTTGAGAAAATCGAAAAAAACTGAAAAAATACATCAGTAAAGATACTAGTACTCTTTGGCCGATTTTGATTAAAAGCTTATTTTCCGGTCCCGGGGGGTGTTTAACTTAAATGTAAAATTTCAGCCTCTTAGCTCAATTCCTTCATGCTTAAACATTGAACACAACACACCCACCCACACCCACACCACCCACACACACCCCCACACACACACCCACCCACACACCCACACACAGACAGACCATGTCGCGAAAACCACTTTTTTGGATTCAGGGGACCTCAAAACGTGAAGATCCATCAAAATCTCGACATCGAATTTTTGACATGAATCCAATACTTTCTCTCTATATATATATTACATATATACATAGGTAGAGAAAATAAAAATATTCTAATGAAAAATTTTAAATAGCCTATATATTTTTTTTATTTAAAATGAAAACTAATGAGATTTGTCCGTCAATAGGAGATTGATGATTACGTATTAATCAAAAGCAGGAGAAAGAGAGCGAGATAGAGTGAGATTAATTAATAATAGAATTTGCTCCGTTTTGCATCCTCCTTCTCTCTCGCTCACTCTTATGTCTCTTGGGGCCTCTTTTGAGCTTCCTCTAGCCACCCCTAACACCCCCCTTTCAACTCCACCCACTCTTCTACCAAACCTTGCTGCCAAGGCCCTTAATCCTGCGCCTTTTGGCCCTTGATCTCCTTTCCATTTCCTGAATCCTGCCACCAGGATTTGTCGGGATTCAATTTAAAGGGCCAATGGCTATCCAGGGTGGCCAATCTACAACCGGGGACAAAATTACCAGAACCATCTCATCTCTATTTATTTAATAGATTTCTTTACTAATAGTAAAAAAATTAAATTCACTCTTTTCTCAATTGCAATTTGATATTGAGATCTTAACGGAAATATAAGTTAAATATTTTTCGAGATCTATAATAAATTAGTATTCAAAATAGCTCGATTCGGACTTTAACTAAGTAATAGATATATTTAACAGACTGTGAGTGTTTTTTTTTGGTGATAGCGGGAATCGAACCCCGGATCTCCAGCCTTTCCAGGGCGCTCTGTTCGGTGTGCTGTCCATTGCACCAGGCCACCGGACCTTCTATCTACTCCAACAAAACTCACTTCCCCTCATATGTGAGTTAACGATGCATTGTACTAACAAAGTGAGAAATATTAAAGAAATATTTCTCCCTCCCGCCACTATTTAAACCACACTAATGATTGGAAAGGCTGGAGATCCTCGTTTAGATTCCCGGATGCCATGGGGCGTTTGGCCTCACCAACAAAAAACAATCTTGTTAAATAAGGAAATATAAGTTTTAAAATAAATCATTGACAAGTGGAGTTAAATCAAACACATATATTATTTTATAAACAACGATAAATAAAACAAATTCAAAAACTTAAAAAAAAAAAATAATTTTTTTTTTTTCTCATTCCCACTCACACTCACACACATTCACACTGTCTTTTCGGCAGCTCAGGCCATATAAGACATTTACGATAACCGTTATTTATGAATTTATATATATTAGGGTCCAGGCATTTTTATTTAAGCCATCTGGTATCCAGATGGCTTAAATAAAATCATCGGACTGCCTGGGGTCCGAACCCGCGACGTTTGGTATATGAGGTTAGCACGCTAACCTCTACACCAAGCCCCGAGGGCACAAAAAATAATTAATACAACAGCCAAATTTTGAATAAAATTGGTGTCAGTCCAAATCTGTTCTTGCTCCATTTCTATATGATTCGGTGAACCCCACACCTAGGCCGGATGGAGTCTCGGGATTATGGGTGTTCGATTATGGAAAAAAATAATCGATTATCGATTATTAAAAATAATTATTCCGAGGAATCGATTATTTCGATCATGAAAAAAAAAAAAATCGATTATACCTTTTCTATTCGGGATATGATTAGTAGTTGTCTCCATGCAGTGGCGTATTCAGGGGGGGCCCAGGGGGGCCGGGCCCCCCAAACCTTCTCCAAAACAAAAATACCTATTGTTTTCCCTAATGATATTTTTTTTTTTAAATAAATATTTTATTAACTCTCATAAATTCTAAAATCTAACAAAAAACTTATAAATAATTGAAAAAATCTCTAATATTTACGAATTTTGTATTAAAATTATTTTTTATTTCAAGAAAAAAATTTTTTTTTATTTGTTTTTTATTTATAATTATTATATTATCTAAAAAAATTTCTCCACTTTAAGTTTCTTGGTGAAGGGAGGGGGGGGGGTCATAACTTTTGGGCCCCCCCAAGCAGAAATCCTGGCTACGCTACTGTCTCCATGAATGTATTTTAATAAAAATAAATATATACTAATATTAAAAATATTAGTAAGAGAATAAAATATTTTTATTTTAAATTATTAAACATAAATAAAAAAAAAAAAATTCATTAACATTCACTAATATTGCTAAGAATACATAAATTTATTTTCAAATCGTAGGCTATATAAGAATTTCGGGACGAAATTATTTTCCGGTTATCGCTAGAAGATCATCTTTAAACATATAAAATTTGGTTTTGAAATTCTTAAGGGAAGTTGGCCAAATAGAGCGTGACAGACAGACAGATAGCGAAATATAAATACAGTATATATAAATATATATTTCAGATATGGACGATTTAATAATACAGTAAATGATTAGAATATTATAAAATCGGGATAATTACATGACCATTTTTATAATTTCATCTTTTCTCTTTTTGTTTCAGGTGAGTCTCTCTCTCTTTCTCTCTCAATCCTTGTCTGTTTGCATCCACCCACTAAAATTAATTTTGAAATGGGTGACTGTATAAGGTAAGGTAATCTCACTTCACCTCACTTTCTCATATGCCGTAATCTAATTAATCAATGGATTACTTTAATACTGGCGCCTGAGTTCATAACCTGCATCTTTTTTTTTTTTTAATTGTATCACGCCCTCAAATCCATAAACAGAGAGTGTCTGACTACGTGAATATAAAAAATACACAAAGTGTATGTTGTATACAAAATTTAGGATGTTAATTATTTAGCTAGAAATTTGATTTAATAAATAAATTTAAATTTTTGCTACAAGAACAAGAAATTGTCTGTTGGTAGAGATGGAGTTCTAGGCCATTTACCTATTCTCCTAAATTATTAGTGTGATCGCTTAGTTGGCCAGAACGCTCTAAAGGGAAAGTAAATTATAGTGTAAGGGATAGAAGGAGCGGTGGTTTAATTGGCGTAAATGAATCTTAATATGCTAAAATTAGAGCGAATTTTGAGAAAAAAAAAAACCCGAAAAGTACGTCAGTAAAGTACTATTACTCTCTGGCAGATATCATTTAAAAGCTTATTTTTATGCCTAAGGACTTAAATATAAAATTTCAACCTTCTGCTTTATTTTAAACACACCATGACCCTTGTCGTTTTACCTATATACAACGTGTGAACAAAAAGTAGTGTCTTTTTTTTATCAAAAAAGAATTTATTCATCAATATTATTGTTGTCTTCTTCAAAATAATCCCCTTCAGATATAATACACTTATGCCAGCACTTTTTCCAATCCTTTCATTTCTGATAAGAACTTTTTAGTTGAGCCTTGTTTTGTGCAATTTTCTGCTGTCGAAAAAAATGGATAAAATTTTAGGTAATACACCCTGAGGCGCGAAAATAAGCTTTTGAACAAAATTTGCCAAAGAGTATTAGATTAGTACAGTGAGCGCCACAATTAAGAACCCACCTGATAGCTAGAGCCTTAAGTATATGGTATTTGGTGAAATAATTTTAAATTTGAAAAGTTAAAATATCAGATTTTAAGTTTTACCTTTTCGGTCATTAAAATTATTTCACCATATACCATATTCTTAAGGCTCTAGATCTCAGGTGGGGCTCACTGTACCTTACCCGTGTTCTTTTTGAAGTTTCTCAAAATTCACTTTAACAATTTTGTTTAAAATTCATAAATCAATTATTTTTTAGGATTCTCTTTAAAATGTATATTCTCATTTTGTGCTCAAAATTATTTGAAGCTCTCTTTACTCTCGTACTTAATAGGAGAGTAGGAGAAATGGTAACAAAATATAAATATTTTTCTATGCTTATACATGCTTTTACATCTTGAATTATAATTTACTACCGGAAATTAAATACGTCGTCACAAAAAATCTGGCGTGATAAGCACAGTATACAACTTTCAATTACCGAAGATAAGAGCGACAGTAGATTTTTTTGAACTCAGGGGTCTCAAAACGTGTATTTTCATCGGAATAACGACATAGAATTTTGACATGAATGAATGTTACCGTATCTAGGAAAAAGAAAATAAAATACTAGCTTGTTCCCTTTAAGCTTCTTGATCCTACTCGAGTGGTCCGATTTAATTTAAATAAATACAAAGTTACTAAGAGATACTGAAAAAGACCAAATAAGAAAAGTAATTTTCTTTCAAAACAATTGCATTTACACTTACACCAATGGGTCCTATCTAGCCTAGGCCTTTTTATCTTGTTAAATTTAATTTTTTTTTTTTTTTTTTATTAACCTTTCTAATTTGTTCTCCCCAAGGAAAAAAAGAAGGGAGGACTCTAATTTCCCTCTCTACCTCTCTCTTTCTATGATCTCATATTCGTTATTTCTTCTCGGTCTATTCGTTCATTGCTGATCTAATTGCTCTGAGAAAGACATTTCAAGGTTGAAATACGTATTCTCTCTCTTTTCTTAATTTTAAATTGAACATCATGTCGATGATTTCGTTAAGATAATCGACTTGACTTTGAAAGGGAAATGAATTTTGATTACGTCATTTTTTTTTTTCAATTTTCAAAAAAAAAAAGGAAGAGGTGAATTTTGAATATATTAAAAAAAAGTTCATTTTCTCTTCTTTTGAGATATTATTATAAATTAAATGAGAAAAAAAAATCGAGAAAATGGTAACATTTTGATATTTTTCATGGGATATACGATATTATTTAAATCATAGAATATTCAAAGAACTTGGTGAAATATACCCCTAACCCATATTCTGATGTGGAGATAATTCTTCTTCTTTCCTAGTCTTATTCCATCAGTGCGGGGTAGGCGGAATGGGTTTTTTGCGACCGAAAGAAATGGAACAGGCCGGCCCCTCTCACGACCTGACGCCTGTTGAAAATTTATAAGGAAGAGAGAGACATGCAAAGAATAGAAGAACTGCCAGTCCCAGCTCGAGAAGATCGTGGTCGCCAACATAGGGCGTAGCCAGAGTAAATTATTATATTTTACTTTCTCTTACCCTATATGAAATATAATTTGTATTGTAGAGCTTAAATATCTAGTCATGGCTTGGGTCCCATTGGGGGAGGGTGTTTGAACCCCCCCCCCCCCCACGTGGCTACGCCTATGGTCGCTACCCACAAGATGTGGCCCCTGAGCTTATTATGTGGAGATACTTTAAATTTTAATTTGTGAAAATTCCCAAAACTAATGGAAATAAAATTAAAATAATTAATGTGGGACCACTAACCACTATATTTAATAAGAATTATGTTAGATCGACAAATAAGCTGTATCCAGGAGTCTAAAATCACCCCCCCCCCCCCCCCCTCTCCCTGAAATACTCAAAAATCATAAATATAGAAAAATATATAGGAGAAACCTTTTGTTAAAATTTTAAATGCTGTTAGAAATTAGAAATTTATTTTTGTTGCATTTAAAATTTAGTTGGGGGAGGGATTATCTCTCGGATCATCCAAACCCCTCCTGGAAAAAAACTTTCTGGTTACGGTCCTGATAGGATCTGTATTTTTCCCCAATTCCTTCAATTCGAATGGAACCATTCTTCTCAAAATATATTGGTTAATTTTTTGTATATAAATGTTATAGTGCTTAGGAAATTGGAACTTTAATTTTTTTTTTTCTATTATATAAAAAATAAATAAAGGATCAAGATGTAATTTAAAAAAAAAAAAAAATCTTTTAAGAAAGAAAAAAAAAAATTAATTTATGAAATTTTAATCGGAAATCTCATTCATAAATCAGACAAAAGAGAGAGAGAAAAAAATAATAAATTTCCCGAATTTTTTTTTTATTTGCAAATTTCCTTTATTTAAGATTGATTGCACTGCCATTATATCTGGCCATGATGGTTTTCCATTCGATTTGCAAGTCAAGCGATTCCTATTTAATAGACGTTTCGCTGTCAGACGCATTTCTCAGAGTGAGAGAGAGAGAGAGACCCTAGAGCCATTTACCCCATTACCCTCAACCCCCTTCTCCCCTTCTGCCCTTTAGCCATCTTCCGCCGAATGTCGACTGTCAAATGCATTTTTTTAACTTAATAGATTTGCCTGTGCCTGCTTGCTTTCTCTTAAACAGGGAAGAACGAGTTAAAAAAAATTTTTTATTTATTTTAATTTCAAGATTTATTAGACTGCAATTTATAATTTATATTATCCTTTTTCTTTTCTCTTTTTCAACTAATTAAAAAAGAAAAAAAGTTTTCTCATTTTTGAATAATAATGATAGTATTCTTTGATTTTCTTTATATTAACCCAGACAGCCTGGAATCTTGCATTAATATTGCAGGAATCTTACATTGCAATATTTAACCTTGCAGGGAATATTGCAGGAACAATACAGCAACATTGTTGCAATATTCCTATGTCCGCCTCTTTGTAACTTGCAGGAATATTGTGGCAATACTGAATGGAATATTGTTGCAATATTACAAAAATATTGCAAGTATTGCAGCAATATTACGGGAATATTCCGGCAATATTGCATGGAATATTGTGGCAATATTGCATGGAATATTGTGGCAATATTGCATGGAATATTGTGGCAATATTGTGGCAATATTGCAGGGTAAAAAAAAAACTTGTTCATAGAGGGATTTGAACACGAGTTTTTTGCATTTCCAATATTTCCAATGTCTTGATTCCAATATTCGACTCCTTTACTGCCTCGGACGTTTTGCTATATGAAATTTCAACACTTTTTAAGCTACTTAATTCGTATGTAGTACTATTAAATTTTTTTTTAAACAAAAAGTCACTTATAAATTGTAAAAAAATAATAATTTTTAATATTTAAAATTAATTTTTTTTTTTTTAATTTTTTAATTTTTTTTTCTTTTTCGGTATCTAAGGCGATTTAGACCCCATCCCTATTTATTTCAAATTATTTGCAGTCAATTCAAATGAAATAAATTTTTCTCGCTGGGGACCAAGCGCGGTCCTAGCCTTACATTTGGAGGGGGGGTCACTGTTTTTTTTTTTTTTTTTTTTTTTATAGTATAAATAAATGGGCCTGGACCCCAATAAATATATATTAATCAAATATAAGTATCGTTTAAGTCTTAAATGGCCTAAGTTGCCGAAAAGATTGTGTGAATGGGAGAGTGAGTGGGAAAAAAGTGTGTGTTAAAAAAAAAAAAATTTTTTTTTTGGGGGGGGGGGGGGGTCATGACCCCCTTGACCCCCCCTCTGGGACCGCCCTTGCTGGGGACGGAAAGCGAATCCTGGACCCCAGGCTGGGCATTAATTAATTTAATTAATATGAATATTATAAAGTTGATATGATAATTTTAACCCTATATTCACTATTCAATGTTGCCACTTCAATATTGCTGCAATATTCACACTTCAATATTGACTCTGCAATATTGCTGCAATATTCATACTTCAATGTTGCCATTGCAACATTGTGCTGCAATATTGCTTCAATATTCACCCTTCAATGTTGCCACTGTAATATTTCAGGAATATTGCAGCAATATTTACACTTCAATATTGCCACTGCAATATTGCTGAAATATTCAGTATTCAATATTGCAACAGCAATATTGATGCAATATTGCAACAATATTCACACTTCAATATTGCAACAGCAATATTGATGCAATATTGCTGCAATATTCACTATTCAATGTTGCCACTGCAATATTGTCGCAATATTCACACTTCAATGTTGCCACAGCAATATTGCTGCAATATTTCTGCAATGTCTTCACTTCAATATTGCGCAGCGAAATTACAGCAATGTTGCTCCAATATTGTCAATATTGTGCAAGGTTGGCAAAATTGCTGCAATATTACTGCAATATTCCAGGCTGTCTGGGAAAATGACTTTGATAAATTAGTTTATAGAGTTTGTAATTACAAATAAAATTTTATTTTATTTGTCTTTGAAACATTAGTTTTTTTTTTTTTTTTTCTGAAAACCCTGAAGTTGACAAGGAGAAATCCTTAGGACCCGTCCACTAGATATAAAAACGTTAGAGTAGGTAGAGTAGCTGGATTAGGCATAATTTAAAATAATTTGTATCCAATTTTATTATTTTAAATGGTCGAGAATGAATCCATGTTCCTGGATTATGAAACAAACTGCCCTTTTCACAAATCGCATTGACTTTTCTGTTAATTTCATTTGACTAAAGCAATAATTAAAGATATGACATGCCCTGCCATCTGTGGCATAATTATGAAACTTAAATATTGAAAAAAAAATTATTAAATTATGTTAAATAGCTATATAAATTTGTTAAAAATAGGAAAATGAAAATTTTATATTATATTTAACAAATAAATACTGTGGGTTAAAATAATAAAAAGATTAAATATAATTTTTTTTTTTATTAATTAATCTCGGCTCTAACTTCACTTCTGTCGGTCGGCGGCTACTCCCAATTGGCCTGAAATAAGCCACGTTTTTTTGATTGTTAAACTCAGTCATTCGAGAGAAGACACATTGGTCGGTTTCATTCCATTATAATAAGTGCTAATTTATATTTATAATTATTGTTCAATCGTGCTAAAGTGATATTCTATATCGTGAGTGTAGTGGCAACTTGAAAAAGTGTTTTAAAGTGTTCTTATTGAATCATTTGAAGTGGATGAATAATGGAAATGCCTAAACGAAAACGGTAAGCCACAAAGATTGCCTTTCTCTTTCTATCATATAAATGATTAGAAAAGATGGCACTCTCTTTGTCTCTGATTCTCGTCGTATTCATTTTCTTTAATATAAGATAAAAATTAATTAAAAAAAAAAAAATTTTATATCCATATCAATATTTTTTTTTTTTTTTTTTTTCAAAATATATTATGAAATCATAAATTGTAATTTCATTTGAAATGGAATTTATTAAATATTAGGCTACTTAATTTTTTATTATTTTAATTTCTTTTGACCTTTTATTACACGGAATCCTTTTCATTTTCGAAGAATAGTCAAAAATTTCATTGCTGAGCCAACATGTCCTCACTTAAAATGGAAGATCCTGGTTCGAGGCAAGTTCGCAAATATACATTTATCTCAAACAATATTTTGGTTGAAGGTTTGCAGTTTCCTATTTGAATAGTATTTCAAATAAAACACAATTATATTTGGCAATTAGATCCAGTATTCATAGCCTATTTTATTTATTCAATAAAATTAAAAATTCTTGATTTCTCTACTATTTGTTTTGACCACTAAACTAACTTTATTTTATTACTTAAGAGGGCTCACTGGTGTAGCGGGCTTGGGGTGCCAGGTCCGTTGGGGTTGAGGCGTGTGTTTGCGTACACGAAGCACCTCGGGTAAATAAATGGGATATCGGTAGAAATTTTAAAGAATTAATAATAATTTCTATTTATGAATAGTAATAATAGGGGTCTAGTAATAATAATGGAATAGTTGTAATAATTAAGAAAAGGTTCTTGCTCAGGGGCCCACATCTTGTGGGTACATGGATGGCGACCACGAGCTGCCCGAGCCGGGACAGGCAGTCCTTCAGATCTTTAAATGTCTGTCTCTACCTTCCTCTTTTCAACAGGCGTCAAACCGTGCGACGGACCGGCCTGTCCCTCTTCCGGTCGTAAAAACGTATGATAGGGTTGGAGGGAAACAGTGAGGTCCGCCGACCCCGCATTGAGGGACAAGGCGAGGAGAGAAGAAGAAGATGAATTAAGAAAAGGTTCGCCCTCAGGCCTGGAGTAGTTGGTAGTGTGCTGGCCTTCTATATCAAGGGTCGCGGGTTCGGATCCCAGGCAGTCCTATGATTTTATTTAAGCCATTTGTTAAAAAAAGAAATGTCTCGGGTCCGCCGGCAACAGCAAATCCGCCGCAGGCGGGCCGAGCCAGCTGTCGGGGGGTCCAGGAGGGCGGCGCGGCTAGTTTATTATTAAATTAGTTTATTTTATTAAGCCTAATCAATGTGTTCTCTTTATTTGTTCCAGGTGAGATTCTACATTTTCTTTGATATTACTGATTTCCAAGGTTCTGGTGAGTTTTATTCTTCTATAGATATTTTCTTAAACTTCACATAGCCGTGAGTTGGAGGGCTGGCCAAATCCATCTCGTTATTTATTAATATTTTTTTTCTCGTAATTAAAAAGTTTAAAATAACTTTGCTATTTTTTTAATTTAATTAAAATTTTTTTTTAGTTTTATTTTATTGAACCTGTATTTATATACGGTATATGATCCATTTTCATCATCATTTTGTTCTCTCTCTTCAATCCATGTTGAATTTATTTTATTGATACGCTAAATGTTTTTTTTTTTTTTACCTTTTTTTTTTAAAGTTATGATTTATGTTACTAGTTAGATACCCTCATCCCTCGCCCACTTTTTTTTTTATTATTTTTTTTTTTTAACCAGAACATACAAGTTTTATTTATTACTCAACTAATTTTTTTTTTTTTAATTGTTAAAATTTGTATTAAATCAAATT
>JAKCPI010023586.1:0-14309 GCA_023213315.1 Euborellia annulipes | reverse complement strand
ATCGAACTCAATTAGCCGGGATTCAATTTTGGAATACGCTAATGAACCTCCCCCCACCACTCCTCCCCCCCCACCACTCCCCACCCCTCACTAAAAACTGGTTAATGACATAGACAGACAAACATAATACAACAAACTACGTCTCCAAAAATGAAAAAATTTCGCCTTTGGCTTGTATTGAATTAAAATATTTTATTTTTAGAAATCAACTTGAAGGATTTTTAGGTTATTTTTAATTAAAAAGTGTCAATTAAATTTTAAATTTATTGTTATTATTTTATCTATTCGTTTTTTTTTTTTTTTTGTCCAAAAAGAAGCCCCCGCTGAGTGAATCTCGTATATTCAAAATCAATAACTTGCTCACGGCGGGTCAGACCTTCCCCCCTCTATTACAATACTAAATATTAGTTTGATTCATAATTATCAGCCGTTTATATTGGCGCGCTTTTTTATGTCAAAAATTAATCTTTCATTTACTTTTTTTCCAGAAAAGAAATATTCTTTCCTGTTCATTTGATGAAAATGCGCTTCGAAAAATCCATGTTCATATTCTTCATATTATGCTTTACCACTACGAGAAAGGATGGAAGGCATCACAGTCATTTCGCGATCTCAACGATCTTTTTGGCGAAGGAACAATAAGCGAATGACAATGTCTCGGTTCATGTCTGGTGATACCAATTTCAGGAAGATCGATCAACGATCAGGCACTTCTAACAGCCGTGGAAGAGGATGTAAACATGACAACTCAAATGCTGGCCGAAAACTCCAATGTCAGCCAATCAATGATCTTCCGTCGTCTGAAAAGGCTTGGTAAAGTGTGGAAATGTACTGGATGGGTGCCCGCCGAACATGTCTGAATTTTCACGATCGTTGATTGGCCGACATGGGAGTTTTCGGCCAGCTTTCGAGTTGTCATGTTTTCGCCCTCTTCCACGGCTGCCAGAAGTGCTTGATCGTCGAAATCCGATGATCTACCTCTTCCTGAGTTGACCACCAAGCTGGTATCACCAGACTTGAAGCTAGACATTGTCTTTCGCTCATTGTTCCTTCGCCAAAAAGATGGTTGAGATCGCGAAATGACTGTTCTGCCTTCTATCTTTTCTCGTAGTGGAAAAGCATAATATGGAGGGTTCAGAATACAAGTGAACCAAGTCCACTTTTTGTCATTTTAGAGTTAGCAACGCTAACATGCACTAACTATGTACAATTTCTGTGTAATAATGAACCAAGTCCTAGCTCTGAAAATATCGGCTTGGCTTGACTTTAAAAAATGTTAACAGGTAATTTTGTTATGAAGCTTTAACTTTAAACCTCTGTAGCTCAAAAGTAAAGTGGACTTGGTTCACTTGTACTCTGAACCCTCCATATGACGAATATGAATATGATTTTCGACACGCATTTTCATCAAAAATAGAAAAAAATTCGTTCCCGCTAGGGCTTTACATTTCTCAAAAAAAAAAAAGTTTTTTTTTTTTTAATATTTATTGCAACCCAATTAAAGGATTGACAATTTTTCTAAATGAATTATAGCATACAATTCTCTCTACAAAATACAAAAAACTGAACCAGAGAGCTGTTTCTGTTTGGCCTGAAGAATTTTTTTACTTTCTCTTACCTATGTATATATGTAATATATATATAGAGAGAAAGTATTGGATTCATGTCAAAAATTCGATGTCGAGATTTTGATGGATCTTCACGTTTTGAGGTCCCTGAATCCAAAAAAGTGGTTTTCGCGACATGGTCTGTCTGTGTGTCTGTGTGTGTCTGTCTGTCTGTGTGTCTGTGAACAAAATATCTCAAGAACGAAAAGAGCTAGGAAGTTGAAATTTTATATTTAAGTTAGGCACCCCCATGGGACGTGACACGAAGCTTTTGAACAAAATCAGCCAAAGAGTACTAGCACTTTACTGATTCACTTTTTCAGTTTTTTTCGATTTTCTCAAAATTTGCTCCAACGATTTTTTTTAAAAATTCAAAAATCAATTATTTTTTTAGATTCTCTATAAAATGTATATTCTCATTTTGTGATTGAAATCTTCTGAAGACCACTTTACTCTTGTACTCCATAGAAAAGATAGGAGAAATGGTTGCCATGGTATCAAAATATAAATATTTTCCCATACTTATAAATTTTACATCTTGAATTCAATTGTACCCTACTGTCGGAAACTAAATACATGTCGACACAAAAAATTCTGTGTGACAGCACAGTACACAACTTTCGATTACCGAAGGTAAGAGAAAGTTGTGTGCTGTGCGCCAGTCACACCAGATTTTTGAAAGTCAAGTTCAATATTTATTTTAAATTATATGACAGGCTGAGGAAGGCTACAATCGGATCCGAAACGTCTCACTAAATAAATACGATGGCCCACGTCGCCAGGACATATTAAAGATAAATTGACATGTATTGCCCTATTGACCAACTCCGGGACCTTTTAACAATTTTGAAGGACTGAAGATGGGTAGATGAAATTCATCCGAAACGTCTCATTAAATTGTATTAAATCAGAGGCTTTTATTTTTGGCTGCACCTGCTCCTTCTCCTGTCTATAGAAAAACAGCCACTGACTTCATTGTTTGCCGAAACGTCTCTCTAGAAAGACAATAAATAATCACGAAATTTCTATTTGGTTTTATTACTTTCTCTTGCCTCTATATACCATATATGTTAATATATATAGAGAGAGAAAGTACATTGGATTCATGTCAAAAATTCGATGTCGAGATTTTGATGGATATACACGTTTTGAGGTCCCCTGAATCCAAAAAAGTGGTTTTCGCGACATGGTCTGTCTGTGTGTGTGTGTGTGTGTGTGTGTGTGTGTGTGTGTGTCTGTGTGTGTGTCTGTGAACAAAATATCTCAAGAACGAAAAGAGTTAGGAGGTTGAAATTTTATATTTAAGTTAGGCACCCCCCATGGGACGTGACACGAAGCTTTTGACCAAAATCGACCAAAGAGTACTAGTACTTTACTGATGCACTTTTTCAGTTTTTTTCGATTTTCTCAAAATTTGCTCGAACGATTTTTTTTTAAATTCAAAAATCAATTATTTTTTAGATTCTCTATAAAATGTATATTCTCATTTTGTGATTGAAATCTTCTCGAAGACCACTTTACTCTTGTACTCCATAGAAAAGATAGGAGAAATGGTTGCCATGGTAACAAAATATAAATATTTTGTCATACTTATAAATTTTACATCTTGAAAATCGAATGTACCGTACTGTCGGAACTAAATACATGTCACACAAAAATCCTGGTGTGACAAGCACGACACAACATTCGATTAAAGGTGAGAGAAAAAAAGGTGTGGGGCGCCCTTCACCCAAAATTTACCTTTTTAAAATGGAATGTACCGTACTGCGGGAACTAAATATATGTTGACACGAAAAATCGCATCTGACAAGCACAGAACACAACTTTCAATTACCGAAGGTAAGAGAAAGTTGTGTGCTATGCGCCATCACACCAGATTTTTTTTCTTTTTTTTTTAAATAAATCTTTTCAAGAACATTTTATTTTAACAATTTTCTTTTTAAGAGTACAATCATTTTGAAAGGGAGTAAGTCGAGAGTAACGGAACATGCCGGAGATTGATTAATTGTTTTCATATCCGTAATATCAATTTTTTTTTTTTTTTTTGTTTAACTCGATAATTAATATTTCGATCAAGAGAAATGAATTCTAAATCGTTTATTTATTTATTCTTCATTGATTATGCATACAGATGGATCTTAATCAACTTCATATTTTTTTTTATAATTAAAATTAAAAAAAAAAGCAATTCTTAAAAGATTTTTATACCGCATTAAGTATTTATAGAAAAAATACAGGTTTAATAAACTCTCTTAGCGAGAGAGAAGGGGAAGGGAGGAGGGGGGGGAATAATCAAATGCCCAGCAAGTACCGATAAAAGATGAGAATATGTGCATGAGAAAAGGAGATAAATTATTTTAATATGTATAGGGCTCAATAAATTTGA
Source organism: Euborellia annulipes (assembly GCA_023213315.1). Lineage (NCBI taxonomy): Eukaryota > Metazoa > Arthropoda > Insecta > Dermaptera > Anisolabididae > Euborellia > Euborellia annulipes. Next base: position 10,316 of record JAKCPI010023586.1, on the reverse strand, counting down.
TTTATTATACAATATTATATATTTATATACATATAAATAAACAACATTCAGAATAAAATAAAAAAAAAAAAGAAATCAGCCTAGGGTGAAATATTTCCATTTCAAATTCATGACGTCATAATTATTTATTTATTTATATCCATTGCATTATTTATTAAATTAATTAGATTAATTTGAAAATATAGCCGAAAGGAAAAATAATTAAATGTTTTTTTTTTTTGAATAAATTATTTGTTCAATTACTTGATAACTGTTATCAGCAAGTATTTATTTAATCAATTTTTTAATCAAGAGATAAGCTAAACAAAGATTTGTTGTGACAAACTTTTCGAAATTTTTGAACCCTGATGATGTACGAGTATGAAACGCTCAGATATGTCACCCAGAATATAAAGTTTACTAAGGTAAAAAATCTGGTGTGACTGGTCGCACAGCACACAACTTTCTCTTACCTTCGGTGCTTGTCACACCAGATTTGTTTGTGTCGAGATTTTTTTAGTTTCCGCCGATATATTAGAATTCTAGATGTAATATAATTTATAAACATGGAAAAAAATATATATTTTGTTACCTTTTAGCTGGGCGCACACGGTCGATTTTTAATCGAGCGATAGTTTAGTCGATGGGCATAAATGCATAAATAAAGTTCAATGTAGCCGCGCACACGACAACTGCAGATCAACTCAATTTTTTAATCGATTTATGTCCATCGACTAAACTATCGTTCGACTAAAAATCGACCGTGTGCGCCTAGCCTTTCTCCTATCTTTCCTATGAAGTTCAAGAGTCAAATGGTCTTCAAACACTTTTGATGGCAAAATGAGAATATACATATTTTAAAGAACATCTAAAAAATAATGGATTTTTGAATTTTAATCAAAATCGTTAGAGCGAATTTTGAGAATATCGAAAAAAAACTGAAAAAGTGGTGCATCAGTAAAGTATTAGTACTCTTTGGCGGATTTTGTTCAAAAAGCTTATTTTCACGCTTGAGATATTTTAATTAAATTTTTGTTCACAGAAATACGCGGAGTAAAAATGATTAAAAATGATCGAGGGATCCACACTCCCGCAGCAGGTCTGCATAGTGAACCTTTAGGGACCCATAGGGATATACACCCCGCACCAGGGACACCCATTTTTCTTCTGGTCACTTTCGATCTACTCTGTGTGCCCCTGGTGCGGGCGTGTATATCCCTGTGGGTCCCTAAGGTTTCACTGTGCAGATTTGCTGCGGGCGTGTGGATCCCTCTATCATTTTTACTCACGACAAAGCCACACAGTCAATAGACAGACCATGTTGCGAAAACCACTTTTTTGGATTCAGGGGACCTCAAAACGTGAAGATCCATCAAAATCTCGACATCGAACTTTTGACATGAATCCAATACTTTCTCTCTATATATAGAGGTAAAAAAGGCTTTCTAGCTGAAATGAATTCTATCGAGGTCCTTAGATAAAGGAAAGTAAAAATAAATAAGAGTATTTAATGGTCGGCATTATCTAAAAACGTTACATTATAAAATTGGTTAAAAAGCTGATTCATTATTTGTGTTGCCTAACTTGCCAGAAGTTTAAATCACACGTGGGACACCACGGGTGGCGGCAACCAGTTGGGACACCACTAGGATACACTAACATATGGAGCATATCTGTGGGGGTGGTTGGTCCCTAAATATGTTTGTGTTGTGAGACGAGCAGTGTGGGGTGCATCCTTCTGGTGGGTGTCTCGATGGGGGGGGGGGACCAATAAAAAGTATAGAATTATAAGGCGCTTCACTCTACTCGGACACCAGTTGATGGCAACCGCCTGTAAAAGTTTTTGTTTTTCGTGGTTTTCATCATGAGTTTCGATTACAGAAAGATTTATCATAGAAATTCAGAGCAGATCTTTACTTTGGGATACTTCATCAAACGAATGACGGTCGATGTGTACATCTGCGCCATAGTTAAAAAATTTGGTAGGGATACTTTCGCAAATCATCGTACAAAGTTGGAAAAACCCCAATTGACAAAAGGAACGGAAAACAAAGGAAGGACCCAAAATTTCCTCCTTTTCTCAACATTCTTCGGCGAACAAGGAAAGAGGAGTTCCCCCTTCATCGAACATCTAGAAAATAAAATGAATTAGAAATCATATAAAAAAAGCGGGCAGGACGGTGGGTGTCTCTTGGTTGCCTGATTGGTTGCTCGGTTTGGTTGCTGCGGTAACCACGGTGTCGCCACTGGATGCGCCACCGTGGTCCCCAGTGTGATACCGGCCTAACTTAAGAAGTTTAAACCAACGTATTTACTAATTTAATTTTTGGAGTGGGGGTGGGGGTTGTAAATTTGATCTTATCGGTCCCTTGATGTCACTGTCCACATAGAATATATTACCAATTATTCATAATTACTTTTCTTTTTACATAAATGGATATTTTTTTTATTAATATATATTATTGTAAGTAATGTTGTTAAACAAGATCGTTTGTCTTGAGAGCCATCTAGAGGGAATAATGAGAGCCATTGTCCGTTTGATTATCCCCCTCAGAAATTCCCAGAGGCCTTTCCATAAAACGCATTGTTTGTGTCGGTCGGTCCAGCTGAGCTGACCGCCACTGACCGACCGGTCCTGCCTGCCTGCCTGACTGCCTGACTGCTTGCTTGCTTTCTTGCCTTCATTGATATGCAAGCCGAGTTGATGGCTCATTTGAATAACTTTTTTTTATATTTATCTTACAATATAACGAATAAATCCCTGCCTCTCTCTCTCTCTCTCTCTCTCAATTTCAATCTTCTCTCTCGCTAAGAACAGGCCTTTTGCACCTAATTATCGCTTTCGTCATAACTTTTACAATTCTAATAAACCACTGTTTTTTCACACATCTATAATATATGGGCATTGTGGTCGTAAAGATCGAAAGTTATGCTTGTTAAAGGTAAAACAACACTATTTAAAAAAACACAAAAAAAAAAATTCTTCGTAGGTGAAAGAAAATAAAAAATTCGTCACAAGTTGAGTCGAAAATTTCTCATTTACTTTGCCTATTGTTTATTCCTTAAAAATTGACGACCTCCAAAGAACAAATGCCTACAACAAAAAGAGAAGGGACGTACAATAAATGAACAATACATACAAATTCGACCTCAAAACGTGAAGATCCATCAAAATCTCGACATCGAATTTTTTTACATGAATCCAATACTTTCTCTCTATATACGGTATATATTGCATATATACATAGGTAAGAGAAAGTAACAATGCTTTCCAATGGGAAAATTCTAGATTTGTGAACCCCTTATAAGAGGGGAAGGAGGTTCATAGTCCTAATAATCTGAAATAATCAGAGTCAAAAACCACTCTCGAGAAATTAATCCTCTATCCATTAAAAAAACTGCAGTAGTTTCGGAGTCTATCCGTTACATACACTCATAATTTTGATAAGGATAGCGAATAGCAGCCAGGAAAACTCAAATCAGACATAAACTAGGACTCAGATTTTCCTTTATTTGATCGTCGACGTTTCGGACGCCAGTCGCGCCCTTCCTCAGGACCTATGATCGATATATGTATAATTATAAACCATTGAAAAAATAAACATATACCTCTAAAAATAATTTAATTATTTACTAAAACCTGACCCAACATCCGTCAACCGACCGTGAAAAGAAACCACCTATAACTCTCACTGCATTGTATAATTATAATTTTTTTTTTTTTAACTTAATTAAATGTCCGTCGGAAAAACCATTTGGCCAATGGCAAAGTAAGTGTGTTTCAGATATAGGAACCCAAGAAAAAAAAACAATTTTTTTAATCGGGGCATAAATCTGACTCCTTATTCTCCGAGATCCTTATACACTGGTTCACAAATTGTAAATGTGACCAGTGACTCTGATCTCGGTAAAGTATTATTATAATAAATTAACAACAAACACAATCATTTTTCTTCTCCCTCAATCAATCGTCAAGCAAATACAGATGGATCACTTTTCGTTAGAAATACCTCCATCAGTATTTGCTTGACGATTGATTGTAAGTATGGGTGGAAAATGAGGGAGAAGAAAAAATTATTGTCTTTGCTGTCAATTTATTATAATTATACGATCATAGGTCCTGAGGAAGGGCGCGACTGGCGTCCGAAACGTCGACCAGGCTGATTCTTCCTATACAAAGCCATCTTATTATTATATATGACAGGGACACCTTAAGAAACTTTAATTAGTACTGAGGATGGCAACTGTAATAGTTACCGAAACGTTAAAGTGTAAAGGTATTCAACTAAACGCTGGTTCCCAACTCCAATCTCATACACCCAGCAACTAACCCAATTTAATGAATATGAAGTAGCCTAAAAAACATTAATGACGTCATTAGAACAATCAAAATTGTATAATGACAAATAAAGTTTCCCTTCCTTTTCTCTCTGCTTCAGCACGAGAGAGAGGGAAGCTGCAAGGCTGGACCATTTTTCCGGCTGTCATCGCCTGGTGAGCCGAGTCAATTACCTGTTATGAGATCCCATTTTCCCTATATTATTCGAATAAATCAAAAATTGGGCCCTTGAAAGGAGAGAGCGAGAGGGGGAGGGGGGCCAAATAAGCAAATGGCGGTAGCAACGTTTTGCCCGAGGAAATTATTTATTAGAACATCATTAATTTTATTATTTCCATTTCTCAGAGCTTTCTGGCCGATTAGCATAAAATGGGATTTATATTGGCCTCTTGATTGATCTTAGAAGAATCTCCTCTGCCAATTTATTTATATTAGATATTTACTCAACCAAATTTGAATTATTATTCATAATTATTATATAAATAAACTTTTATAAATAAAAAAAAAAAATATTAATTTATGAATCTCACGAAAGAGAGAGAAGCGGAGAGAGAACTGTGTTGCCAACCCTCCGGCCCCCCTTAGACAACCTCCGACTTTTTACCAAAATCTCCGGGTTTTTTTTTGAAATTTCATAATAAATTCATTTTATACTAGCGGCTTTCTCATGACTGTCTGTCTTCACGAGAAGTAAGTAAAGAAATATCCAGTAATTCAACCATCCTGCCGAAGTCTCCTCTTAGGATAGGAAAGGGGGATAGTCCCACTCCGTGGTATCACAAAGGGCCTAATTGGCCTAAGTGTGTTTCCTCTCTGGGAACGGCCACTTCAACCTAACCTCACCTAAGTAAAGAAAAATATCGAATAAACCATCGGCACTGAAATAAAACAAAAAGTAAATTACGTGCTACTTCCTACAACATACAAAATAATATTAGAAAGAATGTGCTTCTTCTCTGGCGGCTTTGGTGCAGAGGTTGTTCGCGTTGCTAACTTCCTTGTGAAATACCGAAATTAGTCACTGTTTGGTTCTTGCGACCCCCCAGGCAGGTCCGATTTGATTTTTATGTTAAAATGCCTAATACTACGTACATTCCAAAAGTGATTAGTGACAGTTGGTCCTCCGAAAGTTCCCTGTTTGTCCACGGCGCGCGTGCGAGCGATTCGTGGTTCCCCCACCACCTACTTCGCAACCCAGCCAATAGAAAATTTCTCCGGCTTTTTTGGAAATCTTGGTTGGCAGGACTGGTGCTGGATGGGGAGAAAGACAAACAGACAGACGGACACTTGGCCATTAATTATATATATAAATATATTTTTTTAAAGAAAAGTGACAGATATTTTTTAATAAGCCAGATATGTATTTTTATTGCCTGAAACGAGTAGTGACCCGCCGAATGGCGGACGAAGCGGCTAGTTGCTTGATAATTTCATTTTGATCTGATATCGTAAAAAGGTCAAAAATAAAAGGAATCGGATGCAAACTAACAAGTTAAATGAATAAACAAACATAATTAAAGAACAAACGGATATTTATAAATGATAAGAAACATAGGATATGTAAAACAAAATAAGAACAAGCAAGTACAAAACACCTGATCAAAAAATAAATGTGGGTAGAGGGATAAAAGGACAGCTTGCCCATCCTCTAACCCAGATTCTCTTTTAGGAGAGAGGAGCATGCATGATATAATAAGGCATTCGATTGGCACATGGGACAGGACAGGACAGACACAAAGGCCTGGTTGCCTAACCAGAGGAGTTCGAGTTATTCGGTCACCATCACCTGAACCTGTTTATTGTCCGAGAGGAACAGGTGCACTAGAAGAAGAAGAAGAAAAGGAGCAGGAGCAGGAGCAGGAGGAGGCAGGCCTTTCACCGTACACCTATCTCTCAACTAACTAACTAACTATTCTCTCTCTCTCTCTCTCTCTCTTCATTCAACGATTGACATACAAGATTATAAGAGCGAGATTTCTTCTTCTCATGTTTGGTTATTCGCCAAAATAATAAATTTAATATCCATATATTCATTAGTGCTAAACCAAATGGATAACTAACACCATTTAAAAGAAAACTTGTTTCTCTTTTAATGAAATTACATAAATAAATAGACTGTAATAGCGATTGGGCTGAGATTTAAATAAAAATAAATCAGTGGAGGATATTGGGATTCAATTTCAATTTTATTGAAGGCATCTTTTGGGAAATAGAGAGGGTCGAAAATTTGAGAATTTGGTGATTTTTCGCTTAGATACTCACTTTTAAAAATTCATAACTCCGGTGAGCTAGAAAAAAACTTTTTTTAAATCATTTTAGAGCTAAAAGAGTGAGCTTTAAGAAAAAAATGGTTCCATCAATTATTAAAGAATTCACATTGTTATCAACAATTGAAATCTTTAAATCGATTTTTAACAATGGAGCCCCAAACGTATCACGTTTTTAGTATAACTATCGCATTCTACGTCAAATTTTGTGCCGAAAACGGTTTTTTAATCGGTGGAGTAACAATTAGGACTATTCAAAAAAAATTAAATAATATAGCGCGATACGTCATATCGGCCCGCCGGTTTCAAGGCACGCCTCCTTTTCTCACCCCACACCGTTTTTCTCTGTTTTATAGTGGTGCAAACCGCCCTCGGCGGGCTTTGTCACTTGCCGGGGGCTGCGCCCACTGGCTAGAGTCAGAGTAAAGTCAGATGAAGTGAAGTCAGTGAGGAATATTTAAGGAGGCATGCCTTGGATCCTGCGCGTCGTTGTGACGTATCGTGCTAGATTTTTTTTTTTTTTCAATAGTACCAAATTGTTTCTCCATTGATTAAAAAACCGTTTTCTGCACAAAATCTTACGTAGAATGAGATGGTTATATTACTAAAAACGTGATACGTTTGGGGCCCCATTGTTAAAAATTGATTTAAGAATTCAATTGTTGATAACAATGTGAAATCTTTTTCTCGGGTACCTATATCTGAAACACACTTACTTTTCAATTGGCGAAATGGTTTCCCGATGGCCATTTAATTTAAAAAAAAAATTTATATATCGACGTTCTAATTAGCAAAGTGTCTAACTCCATTTTTGTTTATTTTTCAGGAGAGCCAAAAAACATTTCATTGTCATTGTTAGAGCCATTGTTAATCACTTTTCGTGATTTATTTGAGGTTCAGGAATTCTCCAATGAGCAACGCAGCTAGTTGTTTTTTCAATTTTTATTATTAAATGTAAAGTGCCAGGGCCAACGTTTCGGTCGCATATAGGACCATCATCAGGGCCAAGCCATTGTCAATGTATTATTCCTCATGGTCATATTGGTCAAAGAAATTATTAACAATGCAATAGACTCAATGACCAAATTATTAGAACCAGTGTGTTATTATGGACTGAGAGCGAGTGAACTTTTCGTGAGGCAACTTTTCGAACTGAAAAATTTGAATTATTCTCTTACCCAGTTCAGAGCATAAGGAGAATGATATTTTTCAACAGAAAATACAAAAAAATGATTTTCGAAAAAAAGTAGACGTACACACTTTGCTAATTAGAGCGTCGATATGTGATTAATAATAACAATGAATTCATTTTTAAATTTAAAAAAATTTAAAATTATTGTAACAGTTTGTTTTTCTTTTTTTTTAATTTAAAAAAATTATTTTTCATAGTTTTTTAAAAATTTTTAAAAAATTATAATTTTTTTAAAAATAACTTTTAATTAATTAAAAAAAAAAAACCCCATAAAAAAAAACCTTTTATAAAATAATATTTTTTTTTAAATAGATAAAAAAGACCCTTCCTACTCCCAAAAAAAAAACATAGATAGAGAATCCTCTTAAATAGATTTTAGACAAATTATCTTGAAAAAAATCTTAGGATTAAAATTTATTTTTAACAAGATTCATACAAAATTTCCTCTTCATTTTGAATCTAGATAAACATTCATACTAAATTCCTGTCTTTTTTTTTTTTTTTATTTTTATCAAATAATCTACACATAAATGAGTAAGAATATTAATAGATTCATACATCTTGAACCAAGAATCTCAAGATTCTTAATAAAGAGATTTGAAAATTTTACATGCTTCTTCTACTCTGATGTTGTTTTTTTTTTTGTAAATTCTCTTTAGAATTTGGTTGCCCTAATCGGACAACAACATTTCCCTGTCTATCCATCTGCATTGAGCGTTAAAGAATTCCTGATTCATTTTTTCGACTCAAACGAGTTTTGTTGTTGCCCCGCTCAAGAGAAGGGGGGAGGGAAGGGGGGAGGATGTTGTCTAACGTGAGATAGAAAATAAAAAAAATTGTGAATTGTGGCAACATTTGACAGTATAATTTATCTCAAAGATTTACATTTTTTTTGTTATTAAGTTTTTATTTTATTTTATTTTATTTTTTTTAATCAGGACTATTAATAATAACAATAATAATTGGAAATTATTATTATACTCGAGCGAGGAAAGAGAACATAATAAATATATATACATTTTTGAACTTTACCGACAATCCAAAGAATCGTTACAAATTCGGACTGGCCAAATTAGTCGCTCTGCCCGTCTTTGGCGGGCCTCCCAGGGGGCTTTGCCTGCCGGTCCCCCTCCAACTGGATAGGCGGACTCTTACCCTTCCTTAATCAGGTGCCACAATTTTTCAGACGATATAAATTTACATGTCTGATTAAAAAATATATATACCCTCTCAAAAAAATATTTTTTTTTTTACTAAATGAATTTTTAAGTTTACTTGTATTAAAGGTAATTCGCCATTTCTGACCATCATACATAAGTCTACATAATACATAGACCTACATAAATCAACATTTCGAAAGGAAAACTCTTCTTTCCTCAGGAAAAAAAAAAGTAGCCGAAACTTGAGTCTTAAAAAAAAAAAAGGTCAAATGATTTGCACTTGAAGGAGAAAAAAATTTTTTGTCTCCCTAAAAAAAAGGTAAAATAATTTTTCACGGAGGGAAAAAAAATTTCAAAAAAAAAAAATGTAAATTTTTTTATAGGAAGTACAAGTTTCGGTTTCGGTTACGGTTTCGGCCGAAACTAAGGTTGAAGCCGAATATTCGGTTCGGACGGTTTCGGCTGAAAATCCTGTTTCGGTCGGACCCTATAAAAAATACATTGTTTTAAAAAAATAATACAGGCTCAAATTTATAATCTAAAAATGAATAAAATTTATTCAATTTACAAAGGTGAAATTGGCGGATTAACCAAACTATTTAACAACGCGAAGAAAAATATTAATGAGTCGATTGTGCGAGCTAGCTATCGAGTAGGTCACATAATGGGCAAAGAAGTTCATCCATTTTCAGATGGGGAATTTGTTAAAAAAGGTGCTAATGGCGGTAGTGGAAGAGGTGTGCCCGGAAAAAAAAGTGCATTCGAATCTGTGAGTTTATCACGTATGACAATGACACGAAGAATAGAAAGATTTAGGAAGTGATCTTAGGTACAATTAAAATCAAAAGCAAGTCAGTTCAAAATGTTTTCCATTGCTACAGATGAATCTACGGACGTGACTGATATTGCGCAATTGCTTGTATTCATCCGTGGAATAAATAATAGTTTTGAAGTTACGGAGGAACTTGCTGCAATGAAAAGTATTAAAACAACTACTACGGGTGAAGATTTATTTAAGGAAGTATCCGAAATTTTTGATGATCTTAACCTTGACTGGAATAAATTAACGGCCATAACTACAGATGGCGCTCCATCTATGGTTGGTCAGCACAATGGGCTAGTAGCCAGATTAAGGAAAAAAGTGCTGGAATCAAATGGATCACCGCCGTTGGATATACATTGTCATCATTCACCAACAAAATCTTTGTGGAAAAATTTTAAATTTAGATCATGTTATGAAGGTAGTTACTAAATCCGTAAATTTAATAAGATCCATATTCTACGAATCACAGAATATTCAAGAATTTCTTTTACAAGTTGAAGCCGAATATGGCGATGTGGATATCATAGCGAAATCCGCTGGCTGAGCCGCGGTAGGG
>JAKCPI010023585.1:0-10300 GCA_023213315.1 Euborellia annulipes | reverse complement strand
TTAAAATTCAAGTGGAAAATGGGTTATATTAAAATTTTATTAAATTACCTGTAAGATCTGTCAGACTGATTTTGCTTAAAATAATTCACTCATATTTAAGAAATAATTAGAGAAATTAAAATAATTAATAAAATACAATCAAGGGTTTGTAAAAGAAAATAAATAAATGAGAAAGATGAGATAAAAGGTTAAACGCTGGTCAACTAACTCGCATACAAATAAAATGATTTAATTTGTTAGAAATTAATATTACATAATAAAATCATGCTGAATGGATTAATTATCAAAAGAAATAATTCCATTTACCTTAAATAAATGTGATGACAGCTGAATTTAGGCGGTAAACCGGCGCTAAACATATTGCACAAGGGCGCGAACACATGGGTGGTCAAATGGACGACCAACTCTTTGACAATTAATCATAAAAAAATCAAAAAAAAAAAATTGTATAAATATTCTAACTTTAAAAAATAATTTAGAATAATTTTTTATATAAATTTTTATTTTACTTTTAATTTATTTTTCATTATAGGCCTATCAAAAAAAAAAAAAAAAAAAAAATAGTAAAAAAATTTAATTCATATTCGTATTTTTCTTTTTTCAAAGCAATAAAATATTATTTTAAAAACAAAATTAATTATTCTTACATACTATATTTTAAAGTTAAAATAATTTATTAGGTATAAAAAACAGTTAAAAATAAAAGTTATTGGCGATCAAAGTCAAGCTTATTTTCGACCTTAATGACATCAACACTCAATTCTATATCTTATCGAAAAAGCTTATTTAGCATTGTCTGATCAAAACCAAATTTTGACCAGAGATTTATAATTAAAAAATAAGTTTTTCTAAAGTTTCATTGAGATTGGTAAAGAAATAAATAAAATATTGACTATTTTGTAAATTGAGTTTTAGAATTCGGGATTCCGGATGGGTAAAGAGAGCCGTCTGTGAACCGGGTCTAGGCTTCCATCTGAGATCCCAAATTCTAAAACTCAATTTACAAAATAGTCAATATTTTATTTATTTCTTTACCAATCTCAATGAAACTTTAGAAAAAAACTCATTTATTAATTATAAATCTCTGGTAAAAATTTGGTTTTAATCAGACAATGCTAAATAAGCTTTTTCGATAATATTGAATTGGGTGGTCAGGCCTTAGGCCCGAGTTTGGCTTATGTTTGATCGTCAATAACTCTAAAATTAGATCATATAATTAAAAAGGGGTTTAGTTATTTGGAATCAGGGGAAATTTAAGAATTAAAAACATGTGTCATATGTTATATAGAGTTTTTGGTTTAATTACATTAGGGCATTCACAATGTGACGTTTTCCCATTGAATAATTTGAAAACTATGGATGCTTTTGAAATTTGGATTATAAATTATTAATCTGCATTAAATGTAGTAAAAAATGATATATCACATGTACAAAATTAAAATTTTTTTAATAAGTTTTTTATTTACTTTATGGTCTATTTTTCCTTAAGTTAATAAAATCAAAGATAGCTGAATCGTTAAAGTGGTCAACACACTTTATTTTTTGCATCCTCGCTTTACCAAACATTGCGAGTTCAAATCCACCTCGTGCACTTTTTTTTTCATTTTCATTATTATCAATTTCCCTTTATTTTTAAAGCTATTAAAGCTAATTTATACTCTTTCTTATAGAAATATAAAATTTATTTTAAAAAATTGATCGGGAAAAAAGGCATATACCTTGATAGATAATGAGATAATTACACAAATATAGATCAGAGATAAAAAGATTAAATGAATTATTTTACAATCGTGGAATTTCTCACTATTATAAGTTTTCAATTATTATAAAAAAGATAGGCATATCATTACAGTCATGGGACTTTTCTAAAAAATTTTATAAATAAAAATAATATTCTGAACATTTGGTTAAGCAAAGCCAAGGACTGCTTAACCATGGATAGATGACCCGCGGAGTGCTGAACTGTCTGTCACATGCCGGGAAGTCTTTTAAAATATAAATTAAAAATATATATATACTTTATAACCCATCTCACGAAGAAAAAAATAAATCCCACCTCTTTAATTAATCAAAAAGTTTAATTAAAATATTTTTCCATTATTAAGATAATTTCTTTTTTTTTATTTTTTACTTTCTCTTACCTATGTATATATGTAATATATATATAGAGAGAAAGTATTGGATTCATGTCAAAAATTCGATGTCGAGATTTTGATGGATCTTCACGTTTTGAGGTCCCCTGAATCCAAAAAAGTGGTTTTCGCGACATGGTCTGTCTGTCTGTGTGTCTGTGTGTGTTCAATTTTAAGCATGAAGGAATTGAGCTAGGAGGTTGAAATTTTATATTTAAGTTAAACACCCCCGGGACCGGAAAAATAAGCTTTTAATCAAAATCGGCCAAAGAGTACTAGTACTTTACTGATTCACTTTTTCAGTTTTTTTCGATTTTCTCAAAATTTGCTCCAACGATTTTTTTTAAAATTCATATATCAACTATTTTTTAGTTGCTCTTTAAAATGTATATTCTCATTTTGTGATTGAAATCTTCTGAAGACCACTTTACTCTTGTAGTCCATAGAAAAGATAGGAGAAATGGTTGCCATGGTATCAAAATATAAACATTTTGCCATACTTATAAATTTTACATCTTGAATTCAATTGTACCCTACTGCCGGAAACTAAATACATGTCGACACAAAAAATCTGGTGTGACAAGCACAGTACACAACTTTCGATTACCGAAGGTAAGAGAAAGTTGTGTGCTGTGCGCCAGGCACACCAGATTTTTTTTATTTGATGAATATAATAAAAAAATATATTTTTATTTCTTTAATTGTTTCTGAGAAAATGGATGACCTTCGTTACCCATTGGCGTAACTAGGGGTGCCGGGGGGGGGGAGGCTGCCCCCCCAGAAGGCTCGTTGCTCCCCCCCAGAAAGCTCCTTGCGCCAAGAAAAATTGAGAAAATATGGGGCTTTCCAGGCCCACCGGAGGTTAGCTAGTCCCATGGCCCCCCCAGCCAAATTCTCTAGTAACGCCCATGGTGGTCTTCAAACAATTTTGAAAGCAAAATAGAACAGCATTTAAAAAATAATTGATTTTTGAATTTTAAGAGAAAGTAAAAATTAATATGTCAAAATAAATTTGGAAAATCGATTTTTAATCATTTTCAGAACGTTTTGAGACTAAAATTTCATTGTTTTTGCTTGAATATTTTATATACTAACAGTAGCGTAACGTTTTTTAGCTGGGTCCCCCCGCATACCTTTATTTCGGGCCCCATTATTAGATCTTACAAAAAATATTTTTAAAATACAGTATATCCCTGAACCCTGAGGAACCCGGGCCCTTTCAAAGACAAATTTTCATTAATTTTTTTTTTTGTTTCTAAATTTTTCCGTTTTTACCGAAGCCCTGAGGAGATACCGTTTTTTAGCCCGGCCTTGCCCGTGGACCCCCCCAAGGTCCGGGACCCCCGCATTGCGGGGTCTGCGGGGGCGTACGTTACGCCACTGTATACTAAGTTATTCAATCAATATCAAGGCCTAAATGTGTTTATTTAATTAAAAAACAATAAATTACGATAATTAGAAAATGAAAGAGGCAATTAAAATTTGAAGATGTAAAAGGCAATTAATAAAACCCCATTTTATGTGGTCGTAGTTAAATAAAAAAATGTCTCATAGCTTTATAATTGATTGAAAAGACCAGTTTTGCATTTTTTCACAAATACAACGACAAATAAGAGAGATAGAGAGATTTTTTGAAAAGTGAATCTGCGCGTGAAAAAAAAGCCTAGACAAGAGTGAAGCGAGGCTCCCTGGCTGCACTCTGGGCGCCGATCGAATTAGAAAAAACAAATTGATGCTCTCCCATCATTTGAAATAATTGCCAAATTGATTGATTTCATCTTTTTTATGCTTTTATAAAATTTGATTCGAAACTTTTTTTAACTATAAGAATAAAAGACTGCATATTTATCTATAAAAAATTCAATCCTTTGAGAAAAAATAAAATTTCAAAATATTTTGTCTTCAATCAAAGAGATGTTTATTTCTCATAAAGATATTAAATAATAAAATCCATCCCTTTAGACCTTTAGTTCAGTGCTTGTTAAACTTTGGGAACCAAATAAATATCTCACGCCCCCCCCCCCTATTTTTTTTTTTACATTCTCTTGCCTATGTGTGTTCAATTTTAAGCATGAAGGAATTGAGCTAAGAGGGTGAAATTTTATATTTAAGTTAGACACCCCCCTGAGGCGTGGAAATAAGCTTTTAATCAAAATCAGCCAAAAAGTACTAGTACTTTACTGATGTAATTTTTCAGTTTTTTTTCAATTTTCTCAAAATTCGCTCTAACGATTTTTTTTTTTTTTTTTTTTAAATTAATAAATCAATTATTTTTTAGATGCTCTTTAAAATGTATATTCTCATTTTAGCGTTGAAAACTTCTGAAGACCACTTTACTCTTGTTCTTCATAGGAAAGAAGGTGAAATGCCCATAGGAGCCGGAACTGGAGGGAAATTTGGTATATGCTCCTTACACTAAACTTGTAGATTTCTATCAACTTTTGGAGTAAATACGTCACTTGGAAGTAGTACTTTACCAAATAAGTTTTTTCAGAAATTTCGAAATTTTCAATTTTTTTATCATATTGTGATAAATTACTCTATTTTAAAAAGTTTTTATTCTTAGACATTTTTTCAAAACTGAATAGATTTTTAGTTATCGAAGGTAATTATTAAAATAATTTTTTTAATTGTTTGATATTTTTTTTTTTTAAATTTGTTGAGTATAAAAAAAATAACTTTTTTAAATTTAATAGCTTCTTCCAGAAAAAAATCGAGGAAATTCGGGTTAAGCAAGGCTAAGAACTGCTGGACCGTGGATAGGTGACCCGCTGAGTGTTAAGTCTCTCACCAGCTGGAAGCCATTTTATTTAATTTCACAAAAGTCAAATGATCTTAGAGGCCGAAATATAAATTGAAAATATAATTAACTTCAACACCCGTCTCAGGAAGAAAAATAAATAAATCCCACCTCAATAATCAATCGAAAGTTCGAATATATTTATTTCCTTTATTAAAATAATTTTTTCATATTCATTTTTTTAAATTATTTAATTTGTTTTATTCTTCTAATTTGATGAATATAAAAAACAAATAACTTTATTTTTATTTCTGTCTTTAATAGGTTCTAAGAAAAGATGACGTCACGCGCATTGTTTGCAATCCGGTTCGTGTGCACCAAGGACGGTGACTCAGCATCTTTAAGCGACTCTCTCCATCTCACTCGCACTCATTGCCTTCGCTCTCTTTCTATTCAAATGCTATTCTAGGGTCTTTTATAGACCATAATATTTGAATTTTTGCTTTTTCGAAGAGGGGGGCGCCTTTTAGGCCCCCCTCCCCTCCCTCCCCCTTTAAGTTGTCCCCTCCGTGATATTTATACTAATTTTATGAAATTTGTTTGATTAAATTAAAGATTAATTTCATTTTAACAAAAGGGTTTATAGAATGGACACCAGAGGCAGCACTTGGAATTTTTTTTTTTTTTTTTAAACATTCACACTTTTTTCTCAATCACACTCACACTCACACACACATTCACACACACATCTGGTATCCAAATGGCTTAAATAAAATCATCGGACTGCCTGGGTCCGAACCCGCGACGTTTGGTATAGGAGGTAGGCACGCTAGCCTTGTAATTATGCACACCATTTGTTGGAAGGCTGTCTGTTTTTATTCAATTCCCCCCCCCAGAAGGCTCGTGGCTCCCCCTCCAGAAAGCTCCCTGCCCCACGAAAAATTAAGAAAATATGGGGCTTTCCAGGCCCTCCGGAGAATAGCTGGTCCCATGGCCCCATGTAAATGTTTAAAAAAATAAAAACAGTTAAGAATAAAAAAAAAAAGTGCAGGTGGTGGATTTGAACTCGCGAAGTTTCGTTACGTGAGAATGGAAAAAAATATTGATTGCATGAGGACGAATTAACCACTTGCGCCAAACTTTATTTAATTGCTCTGGGGAAATATAAGCCATATAAGAAACATGAAATAAAAGAAGTATTAAAAAATGTTAATATTCCACATATGATACATCATTGCAATTGGAAGATTTTCGCTGGATAAGATGTATAGGAAAGAACTGGAGAATAAAAACCAGCAATTGATGGACCCTCTCACATCATCTTTAATTGGCAGTCGAAATATTTGCCAATTAAAGATGATGTGAGAGGGTCCATCAATTACTGATACATCATTTTTCATTAATTTTTATGCGGATTAATAATTTATAATCAAAATTCCCATTGGATGCATAGTTTTCAAATAATTCAATGGGCAAACGTCAGATTGTTTTACCTTTATGTAATTAAACCAAAAACTCTATCTAACATATAATACATGTGATTAATTCTTGAATTCCCCCTGATTCCAGAGAACTAAAGCCCTTTTAATTATATGATCTAATTTGGGAGTTATTGGCGATCAAAGTTAAGCTTATTTTCGACCTTAATGACATCATGACATCAACACTCAATTTTCTATATTATCGAAAAAAGCTTATTTAGCATTGTCTGATTAAAACCAAATTTTGCCAGAGATTTATAATTAAAAAATAAGTTTTTTTCTAAAGTTTCATTGAGATTGGTAAAGAAATAAATAAAATATTGACTATTTTGTAAATTGAATTTTAGAATTCGGGATCCCGGATGGGTAAAGAGAGCGATCTATGAACCTGCTCTAGGCTTGCAACTGAGATCCCAAATTCAAAAACTCGAATTTATAAAATAGTCAAAATTTTATTTATTTCTTTACCAATCTCAATGAAACTTTTAGAAAAAAACTCATTTTTTAATTATAAATCTCTGGTAAAAATTTGGTTTTAATCAGACAATGCTAAATAAGCTTTTTCGAAAATATAGAAAATTGAGTGTTGATGTCATTAAGGGCGAAAATAAGCTTAGCTTTGATCCCCAATAACTCCCAAATTAGACCATATAATTAAAAGGGCTTTAGTTCGCAACTTTCGATTACCGAAGGTAAGAGAAAGTTGTGTGCTGTGCTTGTCACTCCAGATTTTTTTTTGTAATTTTTCCTTTATAAATCATTTCATTTTTTTAAACTTTTTTTTTACTAATAAGAATAAAAAAACTTTACAAATATATTATTTTAGAGATCATTCAAAATTTTAATAAGAAAAAATAAAGGAAAATATATTTATGTTAATTAAGGGATAATGTTATAAAGTTTCCTATCTCTCTTCTCTATCTTCAATGCTTTTGAGTTTTTAATCTGTTTGAAAATGGCAAATGGCGGACTGTTTATCCTTGCTCTAAATATTTCACAAATTATTTGAATTATTTTATTTGAAATTATTTAAAAATTGAAAGATTATTTTTAAATAACACACAATCAAAGTGAGTATTTGTCTATTTATATTATCTAGACATTTTTTGTAAATCATTTGATTAGATAACCTTTGATCATTTAAAATTAAAACCCAACTGAATTTTGAGGTTAGATTTTCATTATAATGTTTGGCATTTCATTTAAAAAAAATAATTTCTAAAAATATTTATTTAATGATTAATCAGAAAGAATTATAAAGCGAATAGAATTCTAATTTTAATTAGTGTTTATTATCTGTTATCATTCTAACACATTAACATAAACATTTTGAATATATTCATATAGTAAAATTGCCAATTTTTTACTAATTTAAATGTTGATTATATATTTCTACTAAAAATAACCCATTTTTTTTACTTTCTATATTTTTGAATTTAATTATTTAAACATGTCTTTATGAAAGAAACACTACTAAGAACAAAAAAAAAAAAAAAGTAATTATTAAGATTAAATTTTTTGGACCTCTTAAAAATCCTAGAATTTTCTGTGTACAGGTTTCAATATAAAATAAAATAGACATATATTCTGGAGGGAAGTTGCTGTTGATATCTCAACTTGGGAAAGAGCAAGTACAGGCAAGAAAGCCTTTGTATACCAAATGCCGAAGGAGACGTTTCGCACAAAATTTATTCGTCCATTTTAGTCCTTTTAGGCTTATATTTATTTCAGTCATGTTACACAAAAGTATGTGCATATGTACATTTTATTAAAAGTGTGAGTGTTTAAAACGTGAGAGTCTCTTCTTGAAGACCAATTACAACTTTGTGCCTGAATTAGATATAAGCCTATAAAGACTGAGGATGGACGAATAAATTTTGTCCGAAACATTTCCTTCCTGCATTTGGCATACAAAGACCTTTTCTTTGCTGCTCCTCTTCTTTGTCTTTACTATTCTTATAAATAAGCATATATAAAATTTTTTTCTTTTAACAATTAATACGATATAAAGGTACTAGACTGCCTCTGGCACTGGTAAAAGTCACTTTATTATTACTATATATTCTCATTAAATGCCTTTTGGATGTATTGTATATTAATTGCATGTTTTCATTATTATATATTAATCCATCTTTAACAATACGAGGCGGAAGGAGCGGGCAGCCAGGTAGTTAAAGTTGAAATTCACTATTTAGGAAATAGAGAGTTTCATTTCGTGGAGACGAACTTCCTGGCTGCCCGCTCCTTCCGCCTCTTATTGTTTCAAATACAACAGCCTCTTTATTCCATCTTTATTTATTCTATACAATTTCTTATATGTATATTTTTAATTTCTTTATATTATTTTTAAAATAAAGTAGAGATAAGATATAATTAATAAAAGTTTTTATTTTTTAGAGAGGAAAAATATGGCAGATTATGCCAGTATTTTAAGGCGTAAGGAACCAGCTGTCTCGTCCGATTCAGCTGGTACTGAAGAAGAACTCCTTGTATTTGGTTATTCATGTAAATTATTTCGGGACGATGAGAAGGCTCTTTATATTGACCAAGGGAAACATTTGATCCCTTGGATGGGAGATGAAACATTAAAAATTGATCGTTATGACGGCCGAGGCACTTTATCTGATTTGAAAGCTCATGAAGCTCAACCAGGATTGTCAACTGATGACAATCTTACTGAAGCTGAAAGAAAAGTCGAACTCCTCTGCAATGAGGAAAGGTATCGAGCTCTTCATTGTAATGAAGACGAAGAAGCTTTGTATCAAGGTATATCAAATGATAGATTCATATTAAGAGGAAAAATTAATAAATTGTTTGTAAAAATTTTTTTTTAGAGGAGGAATTGAAGCGACTTCATCGCGCACTAGAAACCAAAGCTTCATATGGTCAGGTTGCCTTTGATTACGATGCGCCTTCGACAGCATCAACACCAAAGGACCCCCCTGGGAGGCGATGCACCAAATGCTACATCAACATCTACATCAGCCCCAGCAGCCAATGAAGAATCTTCAGGAGATGAACCTTTCGTTCCTCCACCAGAACTTAACTTGCCAGAAAATATGGTTTTGGTAAGAATTCACAAATCTTTTCTAATCTAATCTTTTCTAATATGTGAATTATATTTGAGTATTTTTTACTCATTTGAATTAATTGAAATGTATAATATAAGGCAACATTTTGCTTCCCGGCTCTCTTTTATGTCAGAATTTTGCAGAAGCTCAAAACATATGTCTAAAATTGGAACGTTTTCACGACGCCACTAGTCTCTAACAGAGCCGCGACTCACAGTTTGTGAACTGCAACTGAGATATAGAAAAAGATACGGATTACTAATCCTTGCTTGGAATCAAGCGCCGAAAAAAAATTTTCCCTCCTTATAACACCTACTAGAGACTTTAGAGGGATGGGAAATGCATCACGGAGAGTTAGGGGGCATTCGATTGCAATGAATTTCTACTGAACAAAACTCTTCCATAAGTTTGAAACTTTGTTCACTAGACATATCCTTCAAAATATCCCCAACTTTCTATATATCTTTTTGACTACATAATTCTCAAGTCACATTTTGACATCAAATCCATAAAATTATATTATCCGACTGAAAAAAATTTTAAGTTAAAATAGATAATTTTTCTGTTAATTTTTTACTAATACTGATATTAAATTTATTTATCTTTTTCAGCCTGATACAAATAAATTGAATGCAATCATTGTAAAGACGGCGTTATTTATCGCCGAACAGGGAGCGCAAATGGAAATTATTTTAAAAAACAAAACAATCTTCAAATCCTCAATTTGCATTCCTCTCATATGGAACTCCATTACATCCCTATTATAAACTTCTCGTAAAAGAAAATCAAACACGAAGATTGGCGACCATCACTTAATAGTAACAATGCAAATAATGCCTCAACTAATACGCCAGACTCAAAAGAAGAAGGTAACAT
>JAKCPI010023584.1:0-16213 GCA_023213315.1 Euborellia annulipes | reverse complement strand
TTGTCTTTTTATACCTGACTCTATATGAGTTTCAGGGCCGTCGAGAGAGGAACAGGGGGTGAGGCAATAAATAAATATAATAAAAAAAATATTATAACAATATCGCTTTTAATTTTGAAATTTTACTTTCTCTTACCTATATGTTACATATAGGCCTATGTTATATAGAAAGTATTGGATTCATGTCAAAAATTCGATGTCGAGTTTTTGATGGATATACACGTTTTGAGGTCTCCTGAGTCCAACAAAGTGGTTTTCGCGACTATGGTCTGTCTGTCTGTGTGTCTGTCTGTCTGGGTTCAATTTAAAGCATGAAGGAATCGAGCTAGGAGGTTGAAATTTTATATTTAAGTTAGGCACCCCCCTAGGGCGTGAAAATAAGCTTTTAATCAAAATCGACTAAGGAGTACTAGTACTTTACTTATGTAGTTTTTCAGTATTTTTTTTTTTCGATTTTCTCAAAATTCGCTCCAACGATTTTTTTTTTAATTCAAAAATCAATTATTTTTTAGATGCTCTTTAAAATTTATATTCTCATTTTGCCATTGAAATCTTCTGAAGTCAACTTTACTCTTGTACTCCATAGGAAAAAGATAGGAGAAATGGTTGTCATGGTAAAAAAAAAATATAGATATTTTTCGATATTTTTAAATTTTACATCTCTTGAATGTACCGGAAACTAAATATATGTCGACACAAAAAATCTGGTGTAACAAGCACAGAACACAACTTTCGATTACCGAAGGTAAGAGAAAGTTGTGTGCTGTGCAACAGTCACACCAGATTTTTTAATATACCTTCACTGGTACAAAACATTCCATTCAAACAATAATAAGAGTACTATTAATATTATTGTAAATTTGGATAAGTAATGGGTGTGTACAGTTCTATTAAAAAGCTATTCTATTTTATTCCTTTTTCGTCTTCTCTATATCTATAAAATAATCAGATATACAATATATTTAATAATAATGATCTACGTTTATTAAGTAGGTAGATTAATAAAATCTTTTTTTGATTTTACATGATATGCCCCTATACATCTCTCAAGGTTTTACTTTCAAATATTTTCTTTTGAATTTAAAAAAATAATCAATCATTCTAAACATAGTATCAATCATTTTTTATAGGATTGAATAATTTATACTAGTTTAAATTAGAAACATGAATGGGAATGCAACATGATGAGTCGATGGATTGTGCAAGAAAGAAAGTCTCTCTCTTAGGATGTTAAGTATCCAATAAAATTATCAAAATATATTAGATACGCATCGAAAAATATCTAATTACTGAGGTGATAATTTAAATACAACAAACAAATATTGATATATGAGATTCACTGAGTGTTTATTTCGAGCTTTCGCAGAATTTTGATGCCTTTAGACCATAGGACAATGGTAGAGTTTTTGCCTCTTATAGTATACCAAGAGTCAGAAGTTTGCATGTGACAAAAATTTATTTCAAATGAATTGGCTACCAATCATTTCATAGGAATAGCAAAAAAGATCCTTAAATAAAAAAAAATCTGGAGTGACTAGTCGCACACATTGCCGGATTAAACAAGATGGAGGCCCTTAGACAGTCGAAATTCCGGGACCCTGTCATCTAATACATGCAAAAATTGAAATTTTATATACATTTTAAAAATTTTCATAAAACATTTCCCTTTGAATAAAACAATAACATATTTATATAAATTAATTTTAAATTACGTTTATAAAAGGGGGGAGGGGGTTCCATCTTTAAAACTAGTTCGGGCATATTTATTTAAGCCATTTCGTATCCAAATGGCTTAAATAAAATCATCGGATTGCCTGGGATCCGAACCCGCGACCCTTGGTATACAAGGCCAGCACGCTACCAACTACACCACGGTCCGAGGGCAGATGTAGAATTTATAAACATGGAAAGTTTTGGTCCAATGGCGTGAAACTAAACGGGCGAAATAAAAAAAAAAAAAAAAAAAAAAAAAAACATGGGATAATGTTGTTATATTCTGTTACCATGGCAACAATTTCCCCTAACGTTATGAAGTACAAAAATAAAGTAATGAAAATATAAATTTTAAAGATTATCTAAAAGAATAATTGTTTTATGAAATGTAATCAAAATTATTAAACCAAATTTGGATAAAATCGAAAAAACTGATAAATTACATAAGTAAAGTACTAGAAATTTTAGGTCAATTTATTTAGGTAAGAGAAAGTAAAAAGAATTTTGATATACGGTATTTAATTTATGATAATGAAAATTATTAATTCCAGAAACCCCTGATCTATGCTAACAAAATTGAAAGTTTCCTTGAGCATCCTGTTAGTTAGGCAACCATCATCTCCCCTTTGGCAAGAGGACAATAAATAAATCTAATAAATTTATCGTCAATTTAAATAATCGATTAATATTTCATTAAATTATAGAAAAAATGCTTTTCTATAAAATAATAACTTTTTTTTATGAATGAAAGATAATTAAAGAATCGTTGTCGAATGAGACAATAGAAGAATATTTATTTGGAGCCTTGAAAGAAAACCTACGATCTGAACAATTACAAATGAAAATGAATTCCCAATGACATCCAGATGGAAAAAATGTGTGGTCTATATAAAAATAAAGATAAAAATCGATTTCTACAACTCATAAAGAGATAATTAATGTTTTTGTTATTTCATTCACATATCATTGAAAAGAAAAATATTTGAATATTTTAGTCAGCATTTCCTTCCTGGGGCTGCTAGTGACTCTGTCTGTCAAAAATCGAACAGCACACAACCAGTAGCGTATCCAGGTGGGGGCGAAGGGGGCTCGAGCCCCAGGCGCATCAAGCTTTTGGCGCCCCTCGAGCATTCGGCTTTCGGCTTTTTCCCAAAATCTCCGGCTATTTTTTTTTTTTTTTAATTTCATAATAAAATCATTTTATATCACAAATCCGTAGAAAAATTACAAAAAAAGATCGAACGAGATTCGAATACTAAAAAAAAGGTCGAACGAAAAACGGCGCCCCATTGAGCTTCGCCCCCTTCGCCCTCAAAGGCTAGTTACGCCGCTGCACACAACTTTCTCTACCTTCGGTAATCGCAAGTTGTGTTCCGTGCTTGTTGCACCAGATTTTTCAGGGGACCTCAAAACGTGTATATCCATCAAAATCTCGACTTCGAATTTTTGACATGAATTCAATACTTTCTATATAGCCTCATATATTAACATATAGTCCTATAGAGGTAAGAGAAAGTAAAAATTCTAAAAATACCGGCTGCTCTGCAGAATGTGTTCTGTACAGAAAGCATAAAAACTCCCTTTTGATCCCGGTGAAGATTTTGGTACATTTTCATGTGGACGGTCCAAAGACAAGTACCCCCCCCCCCCACCGAGATTTAAAAATTTTTTTTTTTTTTTTTAAATATTTATTTTTAATGTAAAATTTTAAAAATTAATACTTAAAAATTTGATTTGTATTTATATTCTGGCAAACAAGTACAAAATGCGCCTTTAAATTACCGAAATTAAGAAAAAAATTGCGTGCTGTGCGACGAGTCACACCAGATTACCGCCCCCCTACCGAGAAACACCTCTGGATCCGCCCTTGGGAGTTAAAAACTTTTCCATTAAAAATTAATGTAAAATATGAGTTTCTTTTTTACAGAGAGAAAAGAGAAATAATATAAATACCATTTCAAAGAGATTATCTAATTGATTGAGAATCACATATCATCACAACATAAATCACTAAATAAATAAAAACTATTAATTTAAATAAAATATAAAGTTAATTAGGCGGGACGAACGTTTGAGAACTGTTTAAGTAACGATTGCCGCCTTCTCACCTTCCCCTCCCTCCCCGCTCACCACCCTCCCGCCTCCCTGGCTTCATTCTGATTGTCGATGTTTAAAAATAGAATACGACAATTAAAAGATGAAAATTATTACTCTGTTAAAAAAATGATATTAATATAAATGAATTTAAGTAAGCAGATCGCCTGCCGGAAGAAAAAAATAAAAATAAATCAATAAAAAATCATCTCTTTTTATAAAATCTTCCATTATCTATAAATATTTCCATTAAAAAAAAAAAAAATAATAATAAAAAAAAAAATTCTCAGTAAAGACACTCACACATGGATCAAATTTCCTTCTTAATATAAACGCCCATAAAATAATTTCTAATAGAACACTTGATAAAATTATTTTATAATTTTCTAGTCAATTTTTATTTTTTTTAATAATAATTAGCATCGGCCATATCTTTTGGCTTGGCTTGAAGGGAGTTGAATAATTAATTAAATAAATTTCAATATACCTGATTCAAAGGTGATGGCAGGTGCTTCACGATATAAAATTTAATACTTGAAGACACATCACAATGAAAATTAAACTCACTGAACACATTTTATAATTTTTTAAAGCACTAAATAAAATCACTTATAGAAAACGAACCGAAAGACTGGAGAAGTGGAGCGGGAACTGATTGTTTCAACTTATTCTCCGCTAGAGTGCTCTGTGTCTCTTTATTTTTACTCTTTGAACCAATATTAAATTGGAAAAAAAAATTGATAATTTAAAATAATTTAATGAAAAATTAATAATATGATAAAAAAAATTATTTTTATTAAATTATTTACAAATATTAATATTGGGATGCATTTGTATATATTATAAAAAAAATAAAGTTCAAAGAATATAAATACTTTTTTATTTTTAACAACTGTAATTTATGTAAAAATTTTATATGAAATAAAATATATTTGAAATTGAGAAAATTATTGTGATGATAATAATATATTTTGCGAATAAATTTATTTGGTTCTCTTTTTGAAAGAAATTCAGTATATTTTTGATTATTTCATACACTAGCCGCTAGAGCGAATTACTATCGCTTTGTTTTTATTCTTGTACAAATATTAAAATTTTGAATTCAAATTCGGTAATCGAAAGTTGTGTTCTTGTGCTTGTCACACCAGATTTTTCGTGTCGATTTAGTTTCTGCTGGGTACGAAGTACGAGGTGGGAAACCATGAATCGCTCGCAGCGCGCGCCGTGGCAAAACAAGGAACTTTCGGGGACCAACTGTCACTATCAGGAGGGAATGCTATCAGGTCATTCAATTGAAATTTACGTATCCGAGTATTATTAAGCAAAATAAATAAATATGCGTCACGAAACCTACTGCGGAGTTAACTGCAAGAACAGTGATTACAAATTCTATAAATTTCCACAAGCAAGTTGGAAACGAGAACAACGAATGAAATGGATAATTGCTGTCAAGAGCAAAAAGTAAGCTAACCTATAAACCAACATTTCTTTCTAATATTATTTTGTATGTTGAAGGATGTAGTACCTAATTTACTTTTCGTTTTATTTCAGTGCCGATGGATCGCCATGGTTTATTCGATTTGTTTATTTCTTTACCTCTATAAATTCTCTAAGTATTGAATTCATGTCAAAATTCGGTGTCGAGATTTTAATGGATTTACACGTTTTGAGGTCCCAGGAATTATCAAATTATGTGGTTTTCGCGACATGGTCTGTCTGGGTTCAATTTAAAGCATGCAGGAATTAAGCTAGGAGGTTGAAATTTTATATTTAAGTTAAACACCCACCTAGAGCGTAAAAATAAGCTTTTGATCAAAATCTGGTGTGACAAGAACACATTGTGTGCTGTGCGACCAGTTACACCAGATTTTTTAGTTAATATTTATGATATTCATCTTCTTTATAAAGTTTAATTTAAATAATTTTGAGAGTATTTGAAGATTAATTCTTCAGCTTTGCCGCTTCTTAAACTTCAATTTTTTTCTGTATAATTAAAAAAAATACTTATTCAGCTTGTGGTGTGAAGTTTTTTTTTTTTTTAAATTTTTATTGTTCTTTTTTTTTAAGGTGGCGGGCGGCTGATGCGTCTCTTCCGGTCGCGCAGGCACTCGGACCCTCCGCCTCGGGCGGGGGGCACTTATTCTTTAGAGGATGCTGTAACTCCACCACCATCTCCAGCTCCACATTCAGCTGGACCAGCCTCTGCAGCCGCTGCTGCAGTTTATCATACAGTCAAAGCATTACCTGCACTCGTCCTCGAGGAACGCACCGGTAATGCTCATACGACAACCGCGCCTAGGGAAATGAAGCAAGGTAATCCGCGTCGTTCATTCATCACCGTTTACGACTTAATTGAATTTTAAATAAGATTTATTCAAATTTAAAAAAAAAAATCTCTCTTATGTTAATTTTATAGATAATTATTTAACTTATTTTATGTGAAGTTAGATTTATTATATGCAATGATTATTCATGAACACCCTCAAGGTATATTGTCACTACATATTAAAATAGGTAATTTTTTAGAATAATCTTTAATACCAGAGATTAATTCATGATCAAATTGTTAGTACTTAAGTTTTAAATTATAAATTTTCCCATCATCAAATCTACAAGGTGTTTGTAAAGTCAATTTAAGACAAGATTATTTTTTACATTTTAAAATTTTTTAACCGAAAATATTTTGAAATAATTTTTTAATAGTTTAAGAGTACTGGAAAAAAATTTAATTAGAATATTTTTTTAAATAGCCAATATTGACTTTTTTCGAGACGCACAGAGTGAAAAATCTGATGACAAAATTTTATTTATTTATTTTATTTACTTTAGAATTTAGTGTTGAAGATCAAAAGGTCCTGGCTTCATTAGACGGCCCCAGGGGACTGTCTGCGGCTCTGGTTAAATGATCTACATTTGTTTATAAATTAATATTCAGACAGACGTCTATTGTTTATTACTTTCTCTTAGCTCTATATATGTTAATATATATAGAGAGAAAGTATTGGATTCATGTCAAAAATTCGATGTCGAGATTTTGATGGATATACACGTTTTGAGGTCCCCTGAATCCAAAAAAGTGGTTTTCGCCACTTGGGCTCTCTGTCTGTGTGTCTGTGAACAAAATATCTCAACAACGATAAGAGCTAGGAGGTTGAAATTTTATATTTAAGTTAGGTAACCCCAGGGGTACATGACACGAAGCTTTTGATCTAAATTGGCCAAAGAGTACTAGTACTTTACTGATGTACTTTTTCAGTTTTTTTATATTTTGTCAAAATTCGCTCTAACGATTTTGATTAAAATTCAAAAATCAATTATAAAAAAATCCTCTTTCAAATGTATCTTCTCATTTTGCTCTCAAAATTGTTTGAAGACTACTTTAGTCCTGTACAATGAGAGACAATATTAAGTCCCACCCATTCTGCTTGCGATTATTTCATTGTTTTTATAAAAGAAAATGAAAATCTTTAATGGAAACTTTCATGGTTTAAACCTAGCAAATTTCCAATAAAAATTTTGATTTTCTTTTATAAATACAATGAAATAAATAATCACAAGTAGAAAACGCATGGGTGGCACTCTAAATTGACCCTCACTGTACTTAATAGAAAAGCTAAGAGAAATGGTTGCCATGGTATAAATATTTTCCCATACCTATAAATTTTACACCTTGAATTTGACTATATCGGTTGAAACTAAATATATCTGGACACAAAAAAATCTGGTGTGACAAGCACAGAACACAACTTTCGATTAACGAAGGTAAGAGAAAGTTGTGTCCTGTGAGATTAGTCCCACCAGATTTTTTTTCATGAATAATTTAATTTAAATAATTAGAATTTGTTTTTATACTATAATTATTTATTCAAAACCAAGTAATTTTTACATAAACAGACTCCCAAAAAGGGGATTATTTCTCAAAATATGTGCAAAAAATGAAATTTTTAAAGGGGAAGGTGAAAAATAAAATATTTATAAGCCAAATTACTATTATTTTATTAATTTTCATATATATATATTTTTTAATCTATTATTTTTATTACTTTTTTCGGCATCGGAGGTCATTTAGACCCCTATTATTTTGATTTATTGGTAGCCAATTAAATAGAACTGAATTTTTGTTGCAAGAGACGGAATGCGAACTCTTGAACCCTATACAAGAGTGTGTACAGTGAGGGTCAATATTTAGTCCCACCCATGCGTTTTCTACATGTGATTATTTCATTGTTTTTAGTAAAAGCAAATGAAAATCTTTATTGGAAATTTTCTAGGTTTGAACCATGAAGGTTTCCATTAAAAAATATATAATATTTTTTTAAAAACAATGAAATAATCACATGTAGAAAACGCATGGGTGGGACTTAATACTGTCCCTCCTAATGGACCTCTGTACTATGCTCCAAGAGCCAGATTTCTATTAAGAATTTTTTTTGTTTTTAAGCTTTTCTCATACCTTTTAAAAACCAAAGAGAATTTTTTTTTTTTTCAATTTTAGCTGTATTGATAATATTTAATGCATAAACAATTTATAGCTGAGTTGTTATATTAATAAGAGGGTAAAAATGAGAAATGCAGCTAAGGTTATTTCTTTATTTGGTTAATTCACACAGCTGACGTTTCGGTTCCGTGTTTGTAACCATCTTCAGAGCTGGCGACATAATGACATTATGTCGCCAGCTCTGAAGATGGTTCAAACACGGAACCGAAACGTCAGCTGTGTGAATTAACCAAATAAAGAAATAACCTTAGCTGCATTTCTCATTTTTACCCTCTTATTAATAATATTTAATATATAATTGTTCTTAAATTGAATAAAATTTGGATTTTCACTTCGGCAAAATTTTATTAAACATTTTGAGAAAGTATACAACTATACAATCTCCCTAGAAACTAACTTTAGATAATTCACACACTATCTCATATTAATAAGATGAGAATTATCCAAAGCTTATTCAAGTAATTAGAAATTTAATTCGAAAAAAGTGAAACAATTCTATTATGAAATTATTCTATTTGGTCTTGAGAATATTTTTACAAAATTTGATAATGTTATTCCTAGTAGTAGTCTTACTGATATGAATAAATAATTTTACTGGGTTAAAGAATTTTAATAAAATGTTGTTTGAACAGTTTTATCAACTTGGGGCCGACGGATGGGTCGTAAACTCGAGGCTCTTCGACATGGTGGAACTCCTGCTGGAGGAGGCGGACACAGTGGATCCGGAAGTGCTGGAAACGGATCCGTGGCAGGTTCAAGAGAATCTCTGGATGCTATTTCAACAGCCTCCATGGATGCCACCATCGGGCTCAATGCTTCTAGAAGACGATCAGCTTGGAGATTGGGACGAAGTGCAAGTGATTCAGGTGCTGGAACCGCTGATGCCTCAAGTCCCATTAGGTAGGTGTTGATCGATCAACTTAATATTAAGAGGAAAAAAAATGTTGTTTTATCTTCTTTATGATAATTTTTTAATATTGTATATTGTCTTCTTTGTCATTGTTGAATAAATAATCTCTTCATTATTGTTTTAGCAAATTTATATTCTCTTGCCTGATGTTTTGGAATATTCAGTCACCGAAATTTCGTAACAAAATTAATGGCTCAGGCCAAAAATAATAAGTTTAGGCTTATATCGAGCCAAAATTTGTTTTTTTTTTTTTTATTCGTTTAAGGTCTTTTTCGGCATCAGAGGCCATTTAGACCCCGTCTCAATTTATTTCAATTGAAATTTGTGTTTTTTTTTATCTCCATATTTGTTTATTTTTTGAGACATCAGAAATTCACAATTTTGGAACAGTTGTTTACAACAGCGTATCCAGAGGGAGGCAAGGGGGGACAGCTGCCCCCTTCCAAACTTGAAATTAAAACAAAAAATATAAATAAATGAAAAATTCACGCCATCGGCGGCAGTTCTCTTGGGGCGGTGAAAATTTGCCTATACAAAATATTAAATTATTTTTCGCTGATAGTCGGAAAAATTAAATTCAGGATATTTGATTATTTATCAAATAAAATTGCAAACAATGCATATCTGAAATCAAAATGAAGAAAAACTATTAGTAACATATGTCAAATTTGAAGGCAAACCTTATATAAGTTTTGTCAAATTTGAAGGCAAACGCTTATATAAGGATTTGACAATGGGGCGCCGCGGAAAATTCCTGTTATTTTAAGCGAGCCGAAAACCGAAAAAGTTTGGGAACACCTGGGTTATAGAACAAAATTTTTTTTTAAACTTTTGAAAATATTTCATGTCAAAAGGACAAAAGTCATTCAACTAAAATCAAAAATATTTATTATTAAGGTTTGTGGAAACAATTTGATCATTTGAAGATTGTAATATACCGGTATAATGGGAAATACGTTTGAATTATAATATATTGTCTGGTAATTGAGTAGTTATATATCAATATGAACGAATAATATTCGTATTATAGATATTATAAAAATTATATTCATATTTATCTTATGAAAATTAAATTAAATGGAAATCTCTTTCCATTTGATATTTTTATAGAAGATATTTTGCAATAATCTATCAAGAATAAGCTCAGTTGGGCTACAAGCCAAGATTAAAAAAAAAAAATAAAAAACTCACATTTATTTGTTCTTATTTTTTTTTTTTAAAAGATTTTAATAAAATAATATATAAAACCAACACAAATTTGACTAGCTGCAAGTGCTCGCTTCGCTGGTGCTTTTGTAGCTAGTGTAATAGACAATAAATATTTAGTAGTAAATAGTAATTTTGACTATTATGGCCTCAGTAATGAAATTTTAGTTGGATTTTAAAAATATACATATTTTTACATGCCTTTTTATTGTTGGCAGGAATCTTTTCGGACGGCGTGGTACGGCACCTGCAGGCCAAACTTCTTCATCAGTCAGTACCGCCGTATCGACAACTGTTTTGGCGACAAGTTTTGGTGTTGGAAAACCTTTGTATAAAAGTTCAAGTACTTCTCAATTAGCCACTGTAAATGGCACTTATATCAGAGGAGAGGATCCCACCGATGGATTAGATCTCTTAGCACCTGCTTCAGCCGCCTCCGGCCTGCCACCAAGCAAAACTGTAAATAAATATCATCAATTAATTAATTTAAATAATAAATAAAGAAAGCAAAAGGTGTGATGCGTTTGAATCTTCGAAACGAACAAGTAAAATCATTCAAAGGCGTCATTTCAACTTATTCTTGGAGGGCGGGGGACAATTATTCAATTAGCACAAATATGTATCTCAAATTTGGCTAAAGATATTTAATTTAATTGATTTTTTATATACCCGAAGGTATAATTTGGAACAAGGGCGTCCGCAGGATTTTTTGCAGGGGGGGGGCAAGTCACTTCCAGATAAGTTAAAAAAAACGTATTTTGATATTAATAATGTTATACATCTCTTAGTATTTAAAGCTTTCTCACCGCGGCAAGGTGGATGTATACTGTGAAAGGTTTTTTGTATTTTTTTTTTGTTTTATACATTTTTTTGTATCATTTTAATTTTCCAGGGGGGCCAAGTGCCTGGTTGCCCCCCCTGCGGACGCCCATGATTTGGAAATATTAAAATAATATAAAATTTTCAAAAAAATCAAAGCCCTTGGGAGACGGGGGCGAATATTCTATTCTGCCCTTCCCCCCAAATGACGCCTTTGATATCTTTCCAAGATTAAATGTCGGTTTGGTTCTATTAAGTCAGTTTCATTATTTAGATATCAAAATGTCTTTCGGAAAATATCTAAATTTGTATAAAAATTTGGAATTACTTGAAAAAAAGGTTAAAATAAAATTCTTTAGTGTTGTGAGGATGCAGCCAAGGAGGTTTTGGACCAATTCCAAGTTGAGACGTTTTGGAGAAAATTTTATTTTGCCATCTTCAGTCGTTTAGGAATTTTTATGTTTGCATTCGAAATAAACATGAAAATTCCTAAACGACTGAAGATGGCAAAATAAAATTTTGGTCCAAAATCTCCTTAGCTGCATCCTCGCAACCCCAACAATACAATATCTACAGGCACTAGCTCACCCACTTAAAATTCTTTAGTTAAAATGGGATATTACTGCGCCCATAAATAAAAATTTTTCAAAAGACTAAAATACTGTGTTAAAGAAATCATGAAAGATCAAGTACAGGAAAAAACCAAGCCTTTGGATGCCAAATGCCAAAGATGACGTTTAGGCAAAATTTATTAATCCGTCTTCAGTACTTATAGGATTATATCTAATTTAGGCACAAAGATGTCATTGTTCTTGATGCACAAAAGTCCGTGCACATGTAATTTTTTTCAAAAAAAGAGAGTGCGAGTATAAGGCTATTCGAGAATCTTTTTGCCACTTCTGTACAATGAGAGAGTATATAGTCGGTATCACAGCAAAACCATCTATATCACATTTTTTGATTTTTTTTTTGTTTTTTAATACGTAGACCAATAACGGAAGATGCACTTTTAGATGGCAAAACCGTATATTTCTGTATATATATATAGTTGACGTGTTTTAACAGTTCGATTCAATTTCAGTTCAATTCGATTTATGCATAAAGTTGCAACATTAAATGCCTATTATCTGCATTTCTCAAAAATGTGATTTAGATGGTTTTGTCGTGGTACCGACGATATAAAGTCCCACACTATGCGTTTTTGACATGTGATTATTTCATTGTTTTAAAAAAAATATTATATTTTTTTAATGGAAACTTTCATGGTTCAAACCTAGAAAATTTCTAATAAAGATTTTCATTTTCTTTTATAAAAACAATGAAATAATCACAAGTAGAAAACGCATGGGTGAGACTTAATATTGTCCCTCACTGTACATGTTCTTTCCTAATTTATAACATCATATTTATGTTCACTCCGGATTATAAATTAGACAAAAAAGTGATTATTTGATGAATCAGCAAAGAAATAATTTCTTTTTTTACACATCTAATAATAATTAATTACTTTTATCGTAATTATTTTAATTACAAATAGTTTGTATAACCTATAAACATAATTATATAGGTATAGGGGAAAGACCTTGTAATATGCATGTCATTTTTAAAAAGTGGTCACCCTAATAGAATGAAAGTAAATGAAAATACCAGAATATTTTCAGTAAAACAATAATTATACCTTGTGTACTTATTGTAGGTGAGTTGTGATAACTTGGCAAGCCTTGCCCGAAGCACTTCCGGAACAAGATCTAGCTCTGACGTCGGATTGCCAGTCAACGGGTCAACGTGTCCTCCCGGACCTCAGAATCGTAAAGCACAATTCCCATATGCCTTTCTTCGATCTCGATTAAGTGTTCTTCCTGAAGAGGGCCTTGGCCATCATCATTTGGGTCCTGTGGGACCTAGAGGATTCCAAGCTGCAGCCGCAGTCACCGCTGCAACGCGACTTAGAGCAAATAGTGCCGAGTGTGTTTCATTGGACTCTGCATCTGCCACTGCAGCTGCCGCTGCTGCCACCGTTGCGTTCCTCGATGGTACAAGTACTCTTGGGAGGTACTATAAAGATAATTAACAAAAATTATATAATTTATTTATTTTAATACAAGGAATATTTCCAAAAAGAATGCAGCCAAATTTTATTTCATTATTTAATACAAATTTTCTTATCACTTTCTAACGTTTCCGTTCAGGTTTGGACCAACATCGGAGCTGTGATATTGGTGTTGTCTTTATGTTTTAATAAAAGACATTCTAACTATTATCACAATAAAAATAAAATAAAATATTATAATATAAAATAATGGAATATAATCTCAAAATATTTTTTTATATATGGCAGGAATAGTGCCTAGTACAGTGAGGGACAATATTAAGTCCCACCCATGCGTTTTCTACTTGTGATTATTTCATTGTTTTTATAAAAGAAAATGAAAATCTTTATTGGAAATTTTCTAGGTTTGAACCATGAAAGTTTCCATTAAAAAAAATATAATATTTTTTTAAAAACAAGGAAATAATCACAAGTAGAAAACGCATGGATGGGACTTAATATTGACCCCCACTGTACAACATACCTGTAGGAGTGAGTAAGACGAAACTGATGGTTCAAACCCGAACCGAAACGTTAGCAAGTGATTAGAAAATTTTTGATTTAAGAATTCTTGCTGTGTAGACATTATTTTTAATTGAATGAAGGAATCAGGATGTCCCAGCCACTCTGGTTGAAGGAGAGTGTATTTATATATAAATTAAAACATTTTTTTAATTTAATCAATTTTTATTTTCAGAGTTTCTGCCAACCAATGTACACGAAGGTTTAAATCCTCAAAGGACCATCATCAGGCCCTTTATTCTGAGAGAAATCCTATCTATAAATAATTTCACTTTCTATTATTTTAAATTTTGTCGTTGAATTAACTAAAGCATACAAGTTTCTTCTTCCTATTTTAATTTTATTGTATTTTTTTATGATCCACCTACAAAAATATATTAAAAAGAAAGATTTAATATAATTATTTGATATCAATAAGAAGTTAATATATTGTTTTTGTATATTTCATTAAAATAATAGAAAGTGAAATTATTTATAGATAGGATTAAGGCCCTGATGATGGTCCTTTGAGGATTGAAACCTTCGTGTACATTGGTTGGCCGAAACGCTGAAAATAAAAATTGATTAAATTAAAATAATGTTTTAATTTATATATATATATATATATATATATATATAACTCCCCTTCAACAAGAGAGGCTCTGACAACCTGATTCCTTCAATCAATTAGAAAATATTTATTAAATTTAATGAAATAAAATTTCGCTGTATTCTTACCTTCGGCATAATACAGCTATAACAATATCTTTATTTAGCTACTACAAAATTATACCTATATTCTAGTACTGAATTAAGTTATATTACCAAGGAACAAAAAATTATAAACTCAAATTCACCAATTTGTTAATGAATTTTTTGATTTATTTGTCTAAAGCTCCTAAAATACAACAATATCCCCCCCCCCCCCCTGGCCCCCCCCCCCGCCCCTCCCCCCCCCCCCCCCCCCCCCCCCCCCCTCAAACCTTCCCACCCAACCCCCCTCTCCCCTTCTCTGGCGTTCAGTTTTCCCCCCTTTTTTTCTCCTTTTTTTTTTTTTTTTTCTCCCCGGCTGTATGTGACTATTGGTCATTATAGGTCTTCGGCCCTTATCCCACCTATACAAAAAAAAAAAAATATAACTTACACCAATTGATCGAGTACAGCCAGTGGATTTTAGAGTTTAATTTCAAGTTTAGGATCCATTCAGTATTAGTTAAGCAGTCAAGGAGGGTAGGGATATCCCATTTGCTTATTCTTGCTGGGGGAGGAAGATTAATCATTTGTAAAAGGGCAGGGGCTGAAAATAGATACAAATCGGCTCATACAAAAATATAACATAAAATTTTAGAGGACAATTGATTGTTTGTAGTAGGTGTCTAGGCTATATTTTTTTGTGTTAAATGGGCTCAAAACATCTCGGCCAGTTTATATAAATGTGCCGAAACATCAGCACTGGCCGAGATTTTTTGAGAGCTCAAAACGTATGTGTTTCGACATATATATATTGGTACAAGGGGTGATCAAATGAAAAGGTACGAAACGACACGGTGGGTACAAATGTAGACTATTCAAAATATACACCATAGGCCTGAGCACAAGGATCCCACTGATAAACAAGCCGCAGGATTTCTTGTTCCCAGAATTCGTGTGGCCGTAACGAGGTCCAGTCCTTCACAGCATCCTTGAGTACGTCGTCCGAGTTAATTGATGAGTTGAAGAATTCCTCGAGCACAGAAAAACCATTTACTCCGATGTGTACTGTGAGACACTCCGACGCCTACGCAGGTCCATCAAGAACAAAAGACCGGGGCTGCTGACTGAGGGTGTGGCTTTGCTCCATGATAACGCGCGTCCACACGTCTCCAGAGTCACACACATGGAACTGGCCAAGTTCAGTGGGAGACGTTGAACCATCCGCCCTACAGTCCGGACATGTCGCCCTGTGATTTCCATGTGTTTGGTCCACTGAAGAAACACCTCAGGGATGCGCTCGCTTTAACTCGACGACGTACTCAAGGATGCTGTGAAGGACTGGACCTCGTCACGGCCACACCAATTCTGGGAACAAGGAATCCTGCGGCTTGTTCATCAGTGGGATCCTTGTGCTTAGGCCTATGGTGTATATTTTGAATAAAGTCTACATTTATACCCACCGTGTCGTTTCGTACCTTTTCATTTGATAACCCTTTATATATAAACTGGTCGAGATGTTTTGAACCCATTTAACATAAAAAAATACAGCCCAGGCACCTACTACAATTATCATATACAATCAATTGTCTTCTAATGGTATATGCAAATTTTGTTATATTTTTGTATAAACCGATTTGCATCCATTTTATCAACATTAACAATTTATCGTCCTGATAAGGATGGGAAAGAT
>JAKCPI010023583.1:0-11389 GCA_023213315.1 Euborellia annulipes | reverse complement strand
TACACCAATTGATCGAGTACAGCCAGTGGATTTTAGAGTTTAATTTCAAGTTTAGGATCCATTCAGTATTAGTTAAGCAGTCAAGGAGGGTAGGGATATCCCATTTGCTTATTCTTGCTGGGGGAGGAAGATTAATCATTTGTAAAAGGGCAGGGGCTGAAAATAGATACAAATCGGCTCATACAAAAATATAACATAAAATTTTAGAGGACAATTGATTGTTTGTAGTAGGTGTCTAGGCTATATTTTTTTGTGTTAAATGGGCTCAAAACATCTCGGCCAGTTTATATAAATGTGCCGAAACATCAGCACTGGCACGAGATGTTTTGAGAGCTCAAAACGTATGTGTTTCGACATATATATATTGGTACAAGGGGTGATCAAATGAAAAGGTACGAAACGACACGGTGGGTACAAATGTAGACTATTCAAAATATACACCATAGGCCTGAGCACAAGGATCCCACTGATAAACAAGCCGCAGGATTTCTTGTTCCCAGAATTCGTGTGGCCGTAACGAGGTCCAGTCCTTCACAGCATCCTTGAGTACGTCGTCCGAGTTGATTGATGAGTTGAAGAATTTCTCGAGCACAGAAAAACCATTTACTCCGATGTGTACTTTAACTCCGACGTCTACGCAGGTCCATCAAGAACAAAAGACCGGGGCTGCTGACTGAGGGTGTGGCTTTGCTCATGATAACGCGCGTCCACACGTCTCCAGAGTCACACACATGGAACTGGCCAAGTTCAGTGGGAGACGTTGGACCATCCGCCCTACAGTCCGGACATGTCGCCCTGTGATTTCCATGTGTTTGGTCCACTGAAGAAACACCTCACGGAAGCGCTCAGCTTTAACTCGACGACGTACTCAAGGATGCTGTGAAGGACTGGACCTCGTCACGGCCACACCAATTCTGGGAACAAGGAATCCTGCGGCTTGTTCATCAGTGGGATCCTTGTGCTTAGGCGTATGGTGTATATTTTGAATAAAGTCTACATTTATACCCACCGTGTCGTTTCGTACCTTTTCATTTGATACCCCTTGTATATAAACTGGCCGAGATGTTTTGAACCCATTTAACACAAAAAATACAGCCCAGGCACCTACTACAATTATCATATACAATCAATTGTCTTCTAATGGTATATGCAAATTTTGTTATATTTTTGTATGAACCGATTTGCATCCATTTTATCAACATTAACAATTTATCGTCCTGATAAGGATGGGAAAGATGCGTTCCCGAAACGTTGACGATATTTAAATAAGTTTTTATTCCTTGCTGGCTGCCTTCATCCACCTGCTGATAATTAATTGACTAAATTATTATTATATATCACTTAGACAAATATTAATTAACATATCACTTTCATTCATGCCATGTATTTATCATTTATTTATTAGAATTTCTTTCTTATCTTACAATTTATATTAAATGATTGTATGCTTGCAATTTTTAGAAAGGCGAAACCTAGTGACCTATCAAAGAAAGAAAGAAATATCAAAATAATAACTTCCTATGTTTAATACTTTCACTAAAATTTTAAAATACACTTATTTTATTGTTCTCACCATATTTTATTTGTTTTAGAAGAAAAAATCAACAAGAACTTCGACTCGGTTTCCGGGCGAGTTATTGTGCGCCTCCTGCCACTCTTGCCAGTTCACACGAATCCGGATATGATTCGGATAGTGCACAAGTGACGGTTTTAAATACACAGCCAAGGCGAAATAGTGCAATTGTTTTGACATCTAATAGTAATAGTGGAGGTGGCGGAGGCGGTGGATCGGATCAGGATGCTGATAGCGGAATCCTTGTTGCCGGAGAAGGAGGAAGTGACAGTTCAGGATCTCCGCCGACAGTACCTAGAAGGTGAAAAAAAAAAATTATTTGTAGTATACTCGGTAGTGAATCATCGTCTTCTAACGGCTTTTCGAGACACGTACCTTAAGGGAAAGCTAAAACTTAATATTTTGAACTCCTTTTGAAATGATAACAGACTTTAGAATTTTAAAATTCAATATGGAATAAAAACGCATTTATTATTTTTAGTTTTTGCATTTTGAAATTAAAAGCCTAACCGAAGTTTAGTGGGCATAAACGAAGACAGCAAATAATTGACTCTCAATTCCCTTTGAGAGATCTTATGAAACTTGATATATTTAAA
Organism: Euborellia annulipes; assembly: GCA_023213315.1. Classification (NCBI taxonomy): domain Eukaryota; kingdom Metazoa; phylum Arthropoda; class Insecta; order Dermaptera; family Anisolabididae; genus Euborellia; species Euborellia annulipes. The sequence goes on along the minus strand of JAKCPI010023583.1, from coordinate 9,220 downwards.
TAATAAGAATATTCGTACTATTAAATAAGTTATACACTTGCTATAGTCAGTGGCGTAACGTACGCCCCCGCAGACCCCGCAATGCGGGGGGCCCCGGACCTTGGGGGGCCCACGGGCCTGTTCGGACTAAAAAACTGTATCTCCTCAGGGCTCCGGTAAAAACGGAAAAATTTAGATAAAAAAAAATTAATGAAAATTTGTCTTTGAAAGGGCCTGGGGCCTTCATGGCTCCGGTAAAAACGAAAAAATTTAATGAAAATTTGACTTTGCAAGGGCCCGGGGCCCTCGGGGCTCCGGTAAAAACGGAAAAATTTAGATTAAAAAAAAAATTAATGAAAATTTGTCTTTGAAAGGGCCTGGGGCTCTCAGAGCTCCGGTAAAAACGGAAAAATTTAATGAAAATTTGTCTTTGAAAGGGCCCGGGGCCCTCGGGGCTCCGGTAAAAACGGAAAAATTTAGATTAAAAAAAAAAAATTAATGAAAATTTGTCTTTGAGAGGGCCCGGGCCCTCAGGGTTTAGGGATATACTGTATTTTAAAAATATTTTTTGTAAGGTCTAATAATGGGGCCCGAAATAAAGGTTTGCGGGGGGGGCCCAGCTAAAAAACGTTACGCTACTGGCTATAGTTATTATTTTATTTTTAAGTATCATTTTATAATATAAATGTTTGATTTTAGATCTCGTTCAGCAACTCCGAGTTGGGAGAGAAATTCTTTCAGCGGTCGTTATTTACCAACATTACTGCCCTGTGGACCAGAGGTCAATCTTGATGACCCACAATTGCAAAATGAATCTGCCATTGTAACTAGAAGGTGAAACTTAACAACATATGTTATTAAAAAGAGAAAGAAATTCCATCTTTTGATAAAAAAAAAAAAATAGAAATTCCCTGAGGCATCCTTATAAATTATTATTTCTTATTTCTTAAGCTATATTTGTTTATAATGTCTAGATTTAAAATAATAGAATGGTTACTTGTTAGATCGATAAATTTTTATTTAAATTATAGACAAGGAGGGGCCAACCTGCGGATTATTTGTGGCTCTCGATAAATGTTAGTGAAAAGTGCTGTCACCAATTATTCACCAAATTTTAAAGAATTATCAAGAGAAGTAAAATAAATGTGTTTAATTTTTATTATAAAAAATATAAAAAAAATTTTATAATATCTTTTAAATACGTATTTAATTGCGGCTCGCAAAAAATTTCAAATTTTGAAAAATGGCTTGGACGATCAAGGAGCTTGGCCACCCCTGTTATAGACCAATAAAAAAAACTATTATCTTCTAAGTATATTACAAAATTTTAATAATATCTTCAGTTATGCAAAAAGAAATTATTTTTTCCCTCTTAGCTGTTGCGGCTATTTGGGGTTTAATTTTATAAATATATAGATATAATTAAGGTGGCTGTAGATATAGTTGATACAGGACAAAGGAGGCAGCCAATATGTGAGACTCATTGATACTCTCTAAATGACTAATGATGATGGCATTAGTAGAATAAAGCCGAAACGTCTCAACACTTGAGAGTTTTTATTCAATATAGGCGCTCATATTGGCTGCCAACTCCTTTGTCCTGTATCAATGTATAAATATATTTTAAATTATCTTATTCCTATGGCAACCTGTGGACGTTCCACACCCTGTACGCTGTACAGTGAGGGACAATATTAAGTCCCACCCATGCGTTTTCTACTTGTGATTATTTCATTGTTTTTATAAAAGGAAATGAAAATCTTTATTGGAAATTTTCTAGGTTGGAACCATGAGAGTTTCCATTAAAAAATATATAATATTTTTTCAAATACAATGATATAATCACATGTAGAAAATGCATGTGTAGGACTTAATATTGTCCCTCACTGTACCTTGGGGCCGCCCATCAGAGGTTCCGACGTGTTTAGCAATGCTTTAATTAAATAAAAAGCCTTTCTATTCATTAAATGTCCTTAAGAACCATTACAAGAATGCTTTCACACTAACTAAATCTATAATCCTATCCTACTCTCGGGCTTGGTGTAGTGGCTAGCGTGCTGGCCTTCTATACCAAGAGTCGCAGGTTCAGATCCCAGGCAGTCCGATGCTATTATTTAAGCCACTTGGATACCATATGGCTTAAATAAGAATGTGTGGACCCTAATATATATATTTATTATAAAAATATTATTATCGGTTAGTCTTATATGGCCTGAGTTGTCGAGAAGACTGTGTGTATATGTGTGTGAATGGGAAAAAAGTGTAAGTGTTAAAAAAAATAAATAATAATAATAGGGATCGTGCGTGAAACATAGAGGCAGCACTATAGCCTAAGTAAGCGCTGTCTAGTGTTCTTTTGACAAACTTTGTGGAATGTAAACATTCATTGCAAACAACATAAAATATTTAAAAAAACGGAAAAAATAATAAAATACCGATTTCAACTAGTTGTCAGTAATATTATACGCGGCCACAATGATGAAAAAGAGAAAAAAAATATTCAACTCAAATCATGTCTATGCGGTAGTTGAAAAAACAAATTCTTTTGAAAGCGTCATAAGCGTCAAAGTCACATTTAAATCCAAATCATTCGTTTTATATTCAAGTTCTCATCAATATGATGAAATAATGAATTTGGAACTTTAGATAAAATTTTAAAGTTCTTAATTCGTTGATTAACCCGTTCAATATGTATCCTTACAGAAGGTTATGTTACATCTACTTCTTCTGGGGTGAATAGGTCTTTGTGACCAAAAAGAGGATTTATTAGTACTTATTAGTTTATTATTTATTAGTACTAGCAGCTTTTAGTAATTCACGAATTTTTAATAGCCGGATACCTCACAAGGATTGTATATTTTTTAAAAATATTTTCGCTTCCAGGAGAAATCGAGGGAATATAAGACGGATGTTCCGATTTTTCGTTGTTTATAAAATGAGTATTACTACAAATTCTCGAATTTTGATTTGGATTTTCTCTGAAATCGAAAAAAAGTTTTAAGGTTAAGCTTTTATTATGAAATAAATGTCATAAATATTAAGAACCTGGTTAACAAAATTAGTTATTTACATGCGTCGAGTTTAATCTCAAAATTCATTTTAATTATATAATATATTTTTAATTAATTTTGGACTTAGTCATAATTTTTTACTGTTTTTATCCACTGTTTACGTTTTGCTATTTTCCATGCAGCTATCTGGAAATTTATAAAATTTCACTTTCACATCCATTCCAGGTTTCTGAAGTGATGTATTATTACAGCTACGGATACAGCAATTTTTTTCTTAAAGTCGACAAACTTCAAATAATCTCAATATATTTAATTAATAATTATTCAAAAATAAATCACATGTTAAATATTTAACAAATCCCCCGACTAATTAAGATGATTGCCACTAGTTGGCGCAAAGGTCTAGACGCACGGTCCCTATAATCCTATCCTTTCTAACTTGACTAATAATAATAACATTTTTTGTTATAGACATTTGTTTTTGACCTCGCAATTATCTACTGGATGCAATTCAATTCCTGAGCATGGGCATCCTCGACGTAGTCCTTCTCCAAGAAGAGGACATCTACGAGTGACTCGAATAACCAAAGAAGTGCCAGATTCGCGACTAGGAATCACTCTTACCTCAGATGATGAAGGCCGAATAATTGTTAGCGAAACAAAAAGGTGCTCTAAGCCTATATTTACAGGAAATGAATCCTATATTTTTTGTATTTTCAACCCTTAAATTTAATTATAATGCAAATTTAAAAAATGCTATTTTCTAAACAACGTTTTAACAGCGACGTTAACGTTAACATGTTGCTTTTATCTCAAAGCTGTCAAAATCATAATCTTACTTTTTGGTTAAAGACGAAATATTTATTTAATTGAAGATTTTTATGCATTAAATAGGGCGTTAAAATATTAAAGGCACCTCCTATGTAGACATGACATAAATTTTTAACACTATTGAATAAATGTTAACGCTTTTGACATTAAAGTTTTTGCTTACAGAATAACAATTTGAGGCAAGGAAGTGTTAAAATTAATGCTGTTTTAAGCTGTTAAAAGTTATCTTTTTTGTTTAGAGAATGGACCTGAATATGTGCTTAAATGAAAATAAGGCAGAAACGTTGGAAAAATAATAATAAGTTTATAGATTGATAAATTTCTTTTATTTACTTTTTTTTAAAGTGACCCGTTCTAGTTACTAGTATATTTTATAAAAAAATTTGGATTTTTATAAGTCCTTTGGTATCAATTGAGAATAAGTAATTTTTTCATTGAAAAGAAATAACACCTCTTCTTTTTTCTGCCATCTGAACAATTTTTTTAAATTAATTTGTATCTAATGTAATTTAGAAAAATTTTCATTGCTTGGAATGGGAAGCGTACCCTGACCCCTAGCACAAGAGGTGAGTCTTCTACCACTGTGCTACGGCCCACGAGCTACACCTGTTTTCGTAAAGATAATTAAATCATTTTCTAAAAAGAAATTCTCTATAATATCAAAGTAAAATATCTTTATTTTATTTTAGAGACGAAGTTCAACCCGGGGACGAAATCATCACCATTAATGGAAGGCCTCTACGCGGATTAGTGGAGAATATACATTCAAATCCGATTGAAGTTGCTCAGAAAGTATTAGACTCAGCTGGAATGGACGTGGATTTAGTTGTAGCAAGAGCCGCGACACCTAGGACACCATTGCCACTTACAATAAATGATACCTCAAACATGCTCCAACAACCGACGATGTCTTCTCCAAGAAAAACGCCGCCAGGTTCCCATCCACAAACACCACAAACGCCAATGATAATTCATACCACATACCACGAGGCAAATTTCGAAAAAGGGCCCGGACATAAGTCATTGGGTTTTAGTATTGTAGGCGGAAGAGACTCTCCTAGAGGAAGCATTCCAATTTTTGTAAAGACGATATTCCCGGCTGGACAAGCAGCGGAGACAGGAGCTCTTTTAGCAGGCAAGAATAAAACAATATAATAAGTATAATAGAAGTTAATGTTTTGCTGGGACAGATCGTTGAGGTAATGGATATGGAGAAAATATACACCAGCGAGTTGCTTTCCACAATTAAAATAATTTATTCTGCAAATATTTCGGAATGCCTACGCAATCCATCTTCAGCGCTTAAATTACACATATGTGGAGCGTGTGTTAATGATAAAATTTTTTTGTATGAGAAGCCATTCAACAATTAGGGTGAATTTTTTTAATGTGCAAGTCACTGAGGGAAAAACTATACATGTAAGTATTTTATACAGTTGGTCCAAAAAGGGAATCTGACCAACTGTAAAAAAATACTTACATGTATAGTTTTCCCTCAGTGACTTGTTCATTAAAAAATTCACCCTAATTGTTGAATGGCTTTTATCATTAACACACGCTCCACATATGTGTAATTTAAGCGCTGAAGATGGATTGCGTAGGCATTCCGAAATATTTGCAGAATAAATTATTTTAATTGTGGAAAGCAACTCGCTGGTGTATATTTTCTCCATATCCATTATAAGTATAATATTATAAATACTGAAAAACATATTCTGCATGTAATAATTGCATTCATAAATTAGTTCCACTTAGGGATGAAACGATACCACTGGGGTATCGATACTTTTACTCGATACCGTATCGGTCGTAAACTAGCGATACCAATACGGAAAATTATCGATACTTATTTGTATAGGTCAATTTTTTTGTACAATTAAAGTTAAGCAAAAATAGCCATAAGTACTGATATTATATTTATTGATATAATAAAACAACAATTAGTATATAGTAGAATATCGAATAGAATAAAAAAAAAGAACAAATTTACGAAACAAAATGTAAATGTTCTTCCGACCTCACTATTCATCGCGTATGTGTACCGAATACGAGTATTTTTGACCGATACCTACTTGGTACTCGATTCCAAAGTATCACTTCCAAAAGTACTTGGCATTGAAAGAAAAGTATCGAGTAAGTACTTGTATTTACTCCTATCGTTTCATCCCTAGTTCCACTAAAACACCTGAACAACGAACATCGAATAATTAACGACGAAAATAATTGTCTATTTTACTCTTCTGATAGAATTTATTATTTATTGTTATTTAACAGACCACTACTCAGTATTAAAAGGAATAAATTTGTTCGAGGACTTTACAAAAGACATTGATTTTAAGCGCCTGAGGTTAAAATTAATGTGTGCTTCTCTAGTTACGCGCCACTTTTCATGGGAGCGCCTGGGGAGTTAGGCAAACACTAGCCAAAGAAATAAGCTTGGTTGCTTATTTAATAGGGGGTATCAGATATCAAAGCGCATTCTTTTTATTGACTAACTATTGTCAATGGGAAGCAGGCATGCTGTCATCATCTTAGAATCTTATTGTTTAGGTAGTTGTATTCATAATTGTATTAATTAAATTACAAGTAACGAATTAGTCCCATTTATAAAACGCCATAATGTCAAACAGCCAGAGAGGGTTTTGAATGAACCGAGAGGTAATCGTCCCTCCTCACAAATGAATAAATGTCAAAGAATATGAAATATTTTTTTATAAATACTAACAGTATTTAAAATTTTAACAATATAGTACCGTTGTTCTTAATTTTTACAATGTTTCTCTCTATAATCGTTGATTGTTTGGGCTGGAGGTTGAGATTAATAAATAGGAGAAAAAAACAGCGCCTATTTATCCACCAAACACACTATTTATTTGCAAATATTTCGGGTTGCAAAATTTTTTGATGGTGGATGTCGTCTATATTTTTGCCTTCTTAAATAGGCAAATTACCAGCAATGAATGTTCCTCTCTATATATTTCTGAGGACTTTTGGCAGTCAAATGTATTTTAATTAAGTCGTACCCTTACCAGTCTGACATTTTGACTCCTAGTCTAGGACATCTTCAGAGCCGGTTGGCGAGAATAAATTATATTATATAAAAATTACCGATTTGAGTACCCGAAACGTCCCCGTCACTACAAAATATTATACTAAAAATTTCCGAATGATTTGATAGTGGCTTTTCGGATTCAAGACTTTGAAAAATGTTTTGCCTCATTTGAATTATTAATATTAAGAATTAATAGTTTTCTATTAAATCACTATAACAAAACTTAATGTAAAAATTGGTCTAAGGTGGATAGTTGAAATTTAATAACGATACAATTTTAATTTTTCTATGTTTTCTGTACAGGAGATGAAATTGTAGCTGTGAATGGTGAAAGACTTGTTGGAATGTCTCATGCCGAAGCAATTGGCGTTTTTAAGAGGATTCGAATTGGATCTGTCCAAATACAAATCGCTCGCCGAACTCAAGCCCTTCGGTAACGACAAAAGACCTAAATCAATTTAATTTAATCTTTGTACGTAATTAATTCATTTTTATTTTTTTTAGAGAATCACCCTTGAGAGCGAATTAAATGAAGAGGATCTCTACATGAACCTGAAAATCTAGTCTCAATCATGTTTTTCATCATTTGTCAACTATTTAACCATTCATAAACATTCTACAAAATATTAGATTTATACATTAATATGTATTTAATAAAAAAAGTGCAATAAATTTAAGAAAATTTGATACATTTTAGAATTTGTAATTTCCAACAAAAGGCCTACCTAAATAGAAATTAAATAAAAATTGTAAAAAAAATATAGAAATGAAGTAGTTAAGTTCCAAAGTGCTGTGACAAAAATTTTAAAAAATTAAAATTGTTCATTATTATACTTCATTTGAATATTAAAAATTATTTATTATTACTAAAACTGTTATGAATAAAAAATTATTTAAAGATAAAAAAGCATGTTGAAAACAATAATATTTCTTGTTTTGTATTATAAAAATTATTTCAAATAAAAAAAAAAAATAAATATATAAAAATTTTGAAGAATTATTAATTGGAATTATTATTCGAATTACTAGACATTAAAAGATGAAAGTATATTAAATTTATCAGATTCTTTGTCTAAATACAGATGCAGCAAAATGAAACAAGTTCTTAATAATTAGTTTGTCTAATTAAATACCTCGCTCCTATATTTTTACTTTCTCTTACCCTATATATGAAATATATAGAGAAAGTATTCGATTCATGTCAAAAAAATTCGATGTCGAGATTTACATTAGATTTTCATGTTTTAAGGTCCATGAATCCAAAAAAATGGTTTCACCAACATGGTCTGTCTGTCTGTGAACAAAATATCTAAGGAACTAAAAGAACTACGAGGATGAAATTTTATATTTAAGTTAGACATCTCCCCAAGGGGTGAAAATAAGCTTTTTGAACAAATCGGCCAAAAAGTACTAGTACTTTCAGTTTTTTTGCGATTTTCTCAAAATTCGCTGCAACGATTTTGTTTAAAATTCATAAATGAACTATTTTTTAGATGCTCTTTAAAAAGTATATCAGTGAAATTTTTCGTGGAAATCGTTTTGAAGTACACTTGCTGATGTGAAAGCATTCGTAGCTCAGTTCCATCTATGAACCATCGCGTGGTCAAGTTTGGAACTAAAGTGCTAGAGGAAACAAATTTGTGGCCCGCTGGAATCTCCCATTAGCACCCCGAGACGCGCACCTTAAGTTACGCATCTGTCTCTCCATAGACTCTTAAGGTGGAATTCCGAGCAACGCGACAGAACGTCACTGACGCCATGACAGTGACGCGGCGGCGAAACGACAGTACATGTCATGTGTAAATAAATGAAAGGCTATTCGAGTGTTGCGACACAGACGCCGCGGCTTTGCCGTGACGTCATTGCCGCTCTAGCGGCAGCGACACTGCACTCGTTTGCTCTCGATCTGTCGTTGTCGCAGAGCGTTTCATAACAAAAAAAATGGCGGCGTTCAGGATTAACATTTTTTAGGTTAGGACCAATAGGTCGCGTTTGTTTACTGACGCCGACATCCGGAAGTCACAACCGCCGCGACACTGTCGCGGCAATAACGCTATTGACGCTGCCGCTCTGTCGCGTTGCTCGGAATTCCACCTTTAGGGAGAAAGCTATTATGGAAACAACTAAACTAAATATTTATTTAAATTTCTTATAAAGTATTTTGAATTTGAAGAAAAATGAGGCAAATACTAATCCAGCGGGATGATCGATAGATGGTGGCAAGAGCGAAAATCTTAGCAGATAGCTGCTGACATCTAGTAATAGCAGAGTTAAGCTTAATTTAAAATCTAAAATTACATTAATTTGAATACATTAAATATTAAAAAAGTAAAATAAATCTATTTAA
>JAKCPI010023582.1:0-12338 GCA_023213315.1 Euborellia annulipes | reverse complement strand
TTACACCAATTGATCGAGTACAGCCAGTGGATTTTAGAGTTTAATTTCAAGTTTAGGATCCATTCAGTATTAGTTAAGCAGTCAAGGAGGGTAGGGATATCCCATTTGCTTATTCTTGCTGGGGGAGGAAGATTAATCATTTGTAAAAGGGCAGGGGCTGAAAATAGATACAAATCGGCTCATACAAAAAATATAACATAAAATTTTAGAGGACAATTGATTGTTTGTAGTAGGTGTCTAGGCTATATTTTTTGTGTTAAATGGGCTCAAAACATCTCGGCCAGTTTATATATATGTGCCGAAACATCAGCACTGGCCGAGATTTTTTGAGAGCTCAAAACGTATGTGTTTCGACATATATATATTGGTACAAGGGGTGATCAAATGAAAAGGTACGAAACGACACGGTGGGTACAAATGTAGACTATTCAAAATATACACCATAGGCCTGAGCACAAGGATCCCACTGATAAACAAGCCGCAGGATTTCTTGTTCCCAGAATTCGTGTGGCCGTAACGAGGTCCAGTCCTTCACAGCATCCTTGAGTACGTCGTCCGAGTTAATTGATGAGTTGAAGAATTCCTCGAGCACAGAAAAACCATTTACTCCGATGTGTACTGTGAGACACTCCGACGCCTACGCAGGTCCATCAAGAACAAAAGACCGGGGCTGCTGACTGAGGGTGTGGCTTTGCTCCATGATAATGCGCGTCCACACGTCTCCAGAGTCACACACATGGAACTGGCCAAGTTCAGTGGGAGGCGTTGAACCATCCGCCCTACAGTCCGGACATGTCGCCCTGTGATTTCCATGTGTTTGGTCCACTGAAGAAACACCTCACGGAAGCGCTCGCTTTAACTCGACGACGTACTCAAGGATGCTGTGAAGGACTGGACCTCGTCACGGCCACACGAATTCTGGGAACAAGGAATCCGGCGGCTTGTTCATCAGTGGGATCCTTGTGCTTAGGCCTATGGTGTATATTTTGAATAAAGTCTACATTTATACCCACCGTGTCGTTTCGTACCTTTTCATTTGATCATATAAACTGGCCTAGATGTTTTGAGCCCATTTAACACAAAAATATACAGCCCAGGCACCTACTACAATTATCATATACAATCAATTTTCTTCTAATGGTATATGCAAATTTTGTTATATTTTTGTATGAACCAATTTGTATCCATCTAATCAACATTAACAATATATCGTCCTGATGAGGATGGGAAAGATGCGTTCCCGAAACGTTGACGATATTTAAATAAGTTTTTATTCCTTACTGGCTGCTTACATCCACCTGCTCCTGATAATTTCCGCAAAGGAAAAAATGTTCCCCAAAAAATTTCGTGTGAAAAAAAATTTAGTTTCTTAAAAAAAAATTTTCCGCAGAAAAATTTTTGAGTTCCCCCCCCCCCCCCCCCGAAAAAATTTCTATATACGCCCCTGATATATCACATAGACAAATATTAATTAATATATCACTTCCATTCATGTCATTCATGTCATTCATTCATGTATTTATCATTTATTTATTAGAATTTCTTTCTTATCTTACAATTTATATTAAATGATTGTATGCTTGCAATTTTTAGAAAGGCGAAACCTAGTGACCTATCAAAAAAAGAAAGAAATATCAAAATGATAACTTCCTATGTTTAATACTTTCACTAAAATTTTAAAATACAATTATTTTATTGTTCTCACCATATTTTGTTTGTTTTAGAAGAAAAAATCAACAAGAACTTCGACTCGGTTTCCGGGCGAGTTATTGTGCGCCTCCTGCCACTCTTGCCAGTTCACACGAATCCGGATATGATTCAGATAGTGCACAAGTGACGGTTTTAAATACCCAGCCAAGGCGAAATAGTGCAATTGTTTTGACATCTAATAGTAATAGTGGAGGTGGCGGAGGCGGTGGATCGGATCAGGATGCTGATAGCGGAATCCTTGTTGCCGGAGAAGGAGGAAGTGACAGTTCAGGATCTCCGCCGACAGTACCTAGAAGGTGAAAAAAAAAATTATTTGTAGTATACTCGGTAGTGAATCATCGTCTTCTAACGGCTTTTCGAGACACGTTCCTTAAGGAGAAAAGCTAAAAACATTAATATTTTGAACTCCTTTTGAAATGATAACAGACTTTAGAATTTTAAAATTCAATATGGAATAAAAACGCATTTATTATTTTTAGTTTTTGCATTTTGAAATTAAAAGCCTAACCGAAGTTTAGTGGGCATAAACGAAGACAGCAAATAATTGACTCTCAATTACCTTTGAGAGATCTTATGAAACTTGATATATTTAAATAATAAGAATATTCGTACTATTAAATAAGTTATACACTTGCTATAGTCAGTGGCGTAACGTACGCCCCCGCAGACCCCGCAATGCGGGGGGCCCCGGACCTTGGGGGGCCCACGGGCCTGTTCGGACTAAAAAACTGTATCTCCTCAGGGCTCCGGTAAAAACGGAAAAATTTAGATAAAAAAAAATTAATGAAAATTTGTCTTTGAAAGGGCCCGGGCCCTCGGGGCTCCGGTAAAAACGGAAAAATTTAGATTAAAAAAAAAAATTAATGAAAATTTGTCTTTGAGAGGGCCCGGGCCCTCAGGGTTTAGGGATATACTGTATTTTAAAAATACTAGCCGCGTCGCCCCCCTGGACCCCCCCTCCAGCTGGCTCGGGCCCGCCTGCGGCGGACCCTCGCCTTTTCTTAATTATGAGAACCCGTGGCGCTCGCCTTTGCATCTATACAGGGGGCTTCGCCCCCCTGGACCCCCCCCTCCAGCTGGCTCGGGCCCGCCTGCGGCGGACCCTCGCCTTTTCTTAATTATGAGAACCCGAGGCGCCCGCCTTTGCATCTATACAGGGGGCTTCGCCCCTGGACCCCCCCTCCAGCTGGCTCGGGCCCGCCTGCGGCGGACCCTCGCCTTTTCTTAATTATGAGAACCCGAGGCGCCCGCCTTTGCATCTAGACAGGGGGCTTCGCCCCCCTGGACCCCCGCCAGCTGGCTCGGGCCCGCCTGCGGCGGACCCTCGCCTTTGCTTCTTACTAATGAAAAGAAAAGAATTACTACCTATTCCAAACCAGTGCCTGCTTGAGGATTTGTTTACATTCATGGAATACACAAATGAAAAGAATACTTAAATATTTCTCTATACATTTCCTATGGGAGAAATCGTAACTTTAAAAATTAATAACTCAAAAAGTTATGGGAATTTCGGGATGAAAATAATTTTCCTGTAATCCCAAGAAGATCCTCTTTATGTATAAAAAATTTCATTTCAAAATTCCAACGGGAAGTTGCCTAAATAGAGCGTGACAGACAGACAGACGGACAGACAGACAGACAGACAGACGGACATTAGTGAATTATATATATAGATTTTTTGTAAGGTCTAATAATGGGGCCCGAAATAAAGGTTTGCGGGGGGGGGCCCAGCTAAAAAACGTTACGCTACTGGCTATAGTTATTATTTTATTTTTAAGTATCATTTTATAATATAAATGTTTGATTTTAGATCTCGTTCAGCAACTCCGAGTTGGGAGAGAAATTCTTTCAGCGGTCGTTATTTACCAACATTACTGCCCTGTGGACCAGAGGTCAATCTTGATGACCCACAATTGCAAAATGAATCTGCCATTGTAACTAGAAGGTGAAACTTAACAACATATGTTATTAAAAAGTAGGGTCCGACCGAAACAAGATTTTCAGCCGAAACCGAAACCGAATATTCGGCCTCAACCTTTGTTTCGGCCGAAACCGTAACCGAAACCGAAACTTGTATTTCCTATAAAATTTTTTTTTCATTTTACCTTTTTTTTTTTTTGAATTTTTTTCCCTCCCGTGAAAATCATTTTACCTTTTTACTTTCTCTTACCTATGTATATATGTAATATATATATAGAGAGAAAGTATTGGATTCATGTCAAAAATTCGATGTCGAGATTTTGATGGATCTTCACGTTTTGAGGTCCCCTGAATCCAAAAAAGTGGTTTTCGCGACATGGTCTGTCTGTGTGTGGGTGGGTGGGTGTGTGGGTGGGTGGGTGGGTGTGTCTGTGTTCAATTTTAAGCATGAAGGAATTGAGCTACGAGGTTGAAATTCTATATTTAACTTAAACACCCCCAGGGACCGGAAAAATAAGCTTTTAATCAAAATCGGCCAAAGAGTACTAGTACTTTACTGATGTACTTTTTCAGTTTTTTTCGATTTTCTCAAAATTTGCTCCAACGATTTTTTTTTAAATTCAAAAATCAATTATTTTTTAGATGCTCTTTAAAATGTATATTCTCATTTTGCGATTGAAATCTTCTGAAGACCACTTTACTCTTGTATTTCATAGGGAAGGATAGGAGAAATGGTTGCCATGGTAACAAAATATAATTATTTTCCCATACTTATAAATTTTACATCTGAATTCAAATGTTCCGTACTGTCGGGAACTAAATATATGTCGACACAAAAAATCTGGTGTGACAAGCACAGTACACAACTTTCGATTACCGAAGGTAAGAGAAAGTTGTGTGCTGTGCGCCAGTCACACCAGATTTTTTTTTAAGAAGACTAAAATTTTTTTCTCCCTCAAGTGCAAATTATTTGACCTTTTTTTTTTTTTTAAATGCTTTTATTTAAGGTGCGCGTCTCGGAAAACCGTTAAAACACGATTGACTCGAGGCGGCACCAGATGGCGTTAGTGTTCCCCCATTGGATAACACGCAACTTGTTCCATTTCATTCTAGACTTTCCAGCTAATTAATTAAAGGCAAAAAATTAATTATTTTTTAACACAATGATTACTAATTTAATTATCTACAACTTATAGAGCTCCTTTTTTTTTAAATATCTTTTATTTAATGCCATTAATCTAAAAAAATTTTTTTTTTTTCGAAAATCAAAAAAAGGGCTTCTATAAGTTGTAGATATTTTAAATAGCTTTAATTTAAAAAAAATTTGAGGTCGATAGCTTTAAAATTGTGGCCGCTGGAAAGTCCCAAAATTAGCACCCCGAGACGCGCACCTTAACTTACTCTTTCAAGGTCACCAACTTTGAGTCTTTGTTTGGGACACTTCCCAATGAGCTAGAGGTGTGAAATTTGATATTTAAGGGTCATTTTCGATGACGCAAATTGTGAGTTGGGTTTTACCAAAATTGACCAAACTAATGTGGTACTTTATTTGAAACCTCACGCGTATTAATCTAATTTCAAAAGACTTCCCGATGGGCTAGGGGTGTGAAATTTGATACTTAAGGGTCATTTTTGATGACGCAAATAGTGAGTTGGGTTTCACCAAAATATACCAAACTAATGTGGTACTTTATTTGAAACCTCACGCGTTTTTATCTAATTTCAAAAGACTTTCCGAAGGGCTAGGGGTGTGAAATTTGATACTTAAGGGTCATTTTTGATGACGCAAATAGTGAGTTGGGTTTCACCAAAATAGACCAAACTAATGTGGTACTTTATTTCACGCATCCTGTCTTCTTTTTTAATACTCTATAATAAAAAAGACTAAAAAGTTTAAAATAAAAATATAATAAAAAAAAACTTTTTTAAAAAAATGCTTTTATTTAAATTGAACTAAAAAGAGAAAAATAATTTAATTGTTCTTGTTAAAATTGTTGAATATTTATTACTTAAAATAAAAGCGTGGGGCGCTTCGAAGTGATTCCGAGGCTCTAAGTATATACAATTCCTTAAGCTATCAATATGCGCCCCACGCTTTTATTTTAAGTAATAAATATTCAACAATTTTAACAAGAACAATTAAATTATTTTCTCTTTTTAGTTCAATTTAAATAAAAGCATGCCCACGGGGCGTGGTGTAGAGGTTAGCGTGCTAACCTCATATACCAAACGTCGCGGGTTCGGACCCTAGGCAGTCCGATGATTTTATTTAAGCCATCTGGATACCAGATGGCTTAAATAAAAATGCCTGGACCCTAATATATATAAATTCATAAATAACGGTTATCGTAAATGTCTTATATGGCCTGAGCTGCCGAAAAGACAGTGCGAATGTGTGTGTGAGTGTGAGTGTGAATGAGAAAAAAGTGTGAATGTTTTAAAAAAAAAAAAAAAAAAAAGCATTTTTTTTAAAAAGTTTTTTTTTTTATTATATTTTTGCATGCGAGTCTCATCCCATTTTTTCAGACTCTGGTTTCGGCCGGCCGAAAGGTTCGGCCACTTTTTGGCCGAAACCGAAACTACGGCCGAAACCATGATTTTTGGCCGAAACTGGCCGAAACCGTAACCGAAACCGAATATTCGGTCGGTTCCTATTAAAAAGAGAAAGAAATTCCATCTTTTGATAAAAAAAAAAAAATAGAAATTCCCTGAGGCATCAAATTATTATTTCTTATTTCTTAAGCTATATTTGTTTATAATGTCTAGATTTAAAATAATAGAATGGTTACTTGTTAGATCGATAAATTTTTATTTAAATTATAGACAAGGAGTGGCCAACCTGCGGATTATTTGTGGCTCTCGATAAATGTTAGTGAAAAGTGCTGTCACCAATTATTCACCAAATTTTAAAGAATTATCAAGAGAAGTAAAATAAATGTGTTTAATTTTTATTATAAAAAATGTAAAAAAAAATTTTTAATATCTTTTAAATACGTATTTAATTGCGGCTCGCAAAAAATTTCAAATTTTGAAAAATGGCTTGGACGATCAAGGAGCTTGGCCACCCCTGTTATAGACCAATAAAAAAAACTATTATCTTCTAAGTATATTACAAAATTTTAATAATATCTTCCAGTTATGCAAAAAGAAATATTATTTTTTCCCTCTTAGCTGATGCGGCTATTTGGGGTTTAATTTTATAAATATATAGATATAATTAAGGTGGCTGTAGATATAGTTGATACAGGACAAAGGAGGCAGCCAATATGTGATGTCATTGATACTCTCTAAATGACTAATGATGATGGCATTAGTAGAATAAAGCCGAAACGTCTCAACACTTGAGAGTTTTTATTCAATATAGGCGCTCATATTGGCTGCCAACTCCTTTGTCCTGTATCAATGTATAAATATATTTTAAATTATCTTATTCCTATGGCAACCTGTGGACGTTCCACACCCTGTACGCTGTACAGTGAGGGACAATATTAAGTCCCACCCATGCGTTTTCTACTTATGATTATTTCATTGTTTTTATAAAAGTAAATGAAAATCTTTATTGGAAATTTTCTAGGTTGGAACCATGAGAGTTTCCATTAAAAAATATATATATTTTTTCAAAAACAATGATATAATCACATGTAGAAAATGCATGGGTAGGACTTAATATTTTCCCTCACTGTACCTTGGGGCCGCCCATCAGAGGTTTCGACGTGCTTAGCAATGCTTTAATTAAATAAAAAGCCTTTCTATTCATTAAATGTCCTTAAGAACCATTTACAAGAATGCTTTCACATTAACTGAATCTATAATCCTATCCTACTCTCGGGCTTGGTGTTGTGGCTAGCGTGCTGGCCTTCTATACCAAGAGTCGCAGGTTCAGATCCCTGGCAGTCCGATGCTATTATTTAAGCCACTTGGATACCATATGGCTTAAATAAGAATGTGTGGACCCCAATATATATATTTATTATAAAAATATTATTATTGGCTGGTCTTATATGGCCTGAGTTGCCGAGAAGACTGTGTGTATATGTGTGTGAATGGGAAAAAAGTGTAAGTGTTAAAAAAAAAAAAAAATAATAATAATCCTATCCTTTCTAACTTGACTAATAATAATAACATTTTTTGTTATAGACATTTGTTTCTGACCTCGCAATTATCTACTGGATGCAATTCAATTCCTGAGCATGGGCATCCTAGACGTAGTCCTTCTCCAAGAAGAGGACATCTACGAGTGACTCGAATAACCAAAGAAGTGCCAGATTCGCGACTAGGAATCACTCTTACCTCAGATGATGAAGGCCGAATAATTGTTAGCGAAACAAAAAGGTGCTCTAAGCCTATATTTACAGGAAATGAATCCTATATTTTTTGTATTTTCAACCCTTAAATTTAATTATAATGCAAATTTAAAAAATGCTATTTTCTAAACAAAGTTTTAACAGCGACGTTAACGTTAACATGTTGCTTTTATCTCAAAGCTGTCAAAATCATAATCTTACTTTTTGGTTAAAGACGAAATATTTATTTAATTGAAGATTTTTATGCATTAAATAGGGCGTTAAAATATTAAAGGCACCTCCTATGTAGACATGACATAAATTTTTAACACTATTGAATAAATGTTAACGCTTTTGACATTAAAGTTTTTGCTTACAGAATAACAATTTGAGGCAAGGAAGTGTTAAAATTAATGCTGTTTTAAGCTGTTAAAAGTTATCTTTTTTGTTTAGAGAATGGACCTGAATATGTGCTTAAATGAAAATAAGGCAGAAACGTTGGAAAAATAATAATAAGTTTATAGATTGATAAATTTCTTTTATTTACTTTTTTTAAAGTGACCCGTTCTAGTTACTAGTATATTTTATAAAAAAATTTGGATTTTTATAAGTCCTTTGGTATCAATTGAGAATAAGTAATTTTTTCATTGAAAAGAAATAACACCTCTTCTTTTTTCTGCCATCTGAACAATTTTTTTTAAATTAATTTGTATCTAATGTAATTTAGAAAAATTTTCATTGCTTGGAATGGGAAGCGTACCCTGACCCCTAGCACAAGAGGTGAGTCTTCTACCACTGTGCTACGGTCCACGAGCTACACCTGTTTTCGTAAAGATAATTAAATCATTTTCTAAAAAGAAAATTCTCTATAATATCAAAGTAAAATATCTTTATTTTATTTTAGAGACGAAGTTCAACCCGGGGACGAAATCATCACCATTAATGGAAGGCCTCTACGCGGATTAGTGGAGAATATACATTCAAATCCGATTGAAGTTGCTCAGAAAGTATTAGACTCAGCTGGAATGGACGTGGATTTAGTTGTAGCAAGAGCCGCGACACCTAGGACACCATTGCCACTTACAATAAATGATACCTCAAACATGCTCCAACAACCGACGATGTCTTCTCCAAGAAAAACGCCGCCAGGTTCCCATCCACAAACACCACAAACGCCAATGATAATTCATACCACATACCACGAGGCAAATTTCGAAAAAGGGCCCGGACATAAGTCATTGGGTTTTAGTATTGTAGGCGGAAGAGACTCTCCTAGAGGAAGCATTCCAATTTTTGTAAAGACGATATTCCCGGCTGGACAAGCAGCGGAGACAGGAGCTCTTTTAGCAGGCAAGAATAAAACAATATAATAAGTATAATAGAAGTTAAAGTTTTGCTGGGACAGATCGTTGAGGTAATGGATATGGAGAAAATATACACCAGCGAGTTGCTTTCCACAATTAAAATAATTTATTCTGCAAATATTTCTGAATGCCTACGCAATCCATCTTCAGCGCTTAAATTACACATATGTGGAGCGTGTGTTAATGATAAAATTTTTTGTATGAGAAGCCATTCAACAATTAGGGTGAATTTTTTAATGTGCAAGTTACTGAGGGAAAAACTATACATGTAAGTATTTTATACAGTTGGTCCAAAAAGGGAATCTGACCAACTGTAAAAAATACTTACATGTATAGTTTTCCCTCAGTGACTTGTACATTAAAAAATTCACCCTAATTGTTGAATGGCTTCTCATACAAAAAATTTTATCATTAACACACGCTCCACATATGTGTAATTTAAGCGCTGAAGATGGATTGCGTAGGCATTCCGAAATATTTGCATAAATTATTTTAATTGTGGAATGCAACTCGCTGGTGTATATTTTCTCCATATCCATTATAAGTATAATATTATAAATACTGAAAAACATATTCTGCATGTAATAATTGCATTCATAAATTAGTTCCACTTAGGGATGAAACGATACCACTGGGGTATCGATACTTTTACTCGATACCGTATCGGTCGTAAACTAGCGATACCAATACGGAAAATTATCGATACTTATTTGTATAGGTCAATTTTTTTGTACAATTAAAGTTAAGCAAAAATAGCCATAAGTACTGATATTATATTTATTGATATAATAAAACAACAATTAGTATATAGTAGAATATCGAATAGAATAAAAAAAAGAACAAATTTACGAAACAAAATGTAAATGTTCTTCCGACCTCACTATTCATCGCGTATGTGTACCGAATACGAGTATTTTTGACCGATACCTACTTGGTACTCGATTCCAAAGTATCAATTCCAAAAGTACTTGGCATTGAAAGAAAAGTATCGAGTAAGTACTTGTATTTACTCCTATCGTTTCATCCCTAGTTCCACTAAAACACCTGAACAACGAACATCGAATAATTAACGACGAAAAGAATTGTCTATTTTACTCTTCTGATAGAATTTATTATTTATTGTTATTTAACAGACCACTACTCAGTATTAAAAGGAATAAATTTGTTCTAGGACTTTACAAAAGACATTAATTTTAAGCGCCTGAGGTTAAAATTAATGTGTGCTTTGTGCTTTCTAGTTACGCGCCACTTTTCATGGGAGCGCCTGGGGAGTTAGGCAAACACTAGCCAAAGAAATAAGCCTGGTTGCTTATTTAATAGGGGGGTATCAGATATCAAAGCGCATTCTTTTATTGACTAACTATTGTCAATGGGAAGCATGCATGCTGTGATCATCTTAGAATCTTATTCATCTTAGAATCTTATTGTTTAGGTAGTTGTATTCATAATTGTATTAATTAAATTACAAGTAACGATTTAGTCCCATTTATAAAACGCCATAATGTCAAACAGCCAGAGAGGGTTTTGAATGAACCGAGAGGTAATCGTCTCTCCTCACAAATGAATAAATATCAAAGAATATGAAATATTTTTTTATAAATACTAACAGTATTTAAAATTTTAACAATATAGTACCGTTGTTCTTAATTTTTACAATGTTTCTCTCTATAATCGTTGATTGTTTAGGCTGGAGGTTGAGATTAATAAATAGGAGAAAAAAACAGCGCCTATTTATCCACCATACACACTATTTATTTGCAAATATTTCGGGTTGCAAAATTTTTTTGATGGTGGATGTCGTCTATATTTTTGCCTTCTTAAATAGGCAAATTACCAGCAATGAATGTTCCTCTCTTTATATTTCTGAGGACTTTTGGCAGTCAAATGTATTTTATTTAAGTCGTACCCGTACCAGTCTGACATTTTGACTCCTAGTCTAGGACATCTTCAGAGCCGGTTGGCGAGAATAAATTATATTATATAAAAATTACCGATTTGAGTACCCGAAACGTCCCCGTCACGACAAAATATTATACTAAAAATTTCCGAATGATTTGATAGTGGCTTTTCGGATTCAAGACTTTGAAAAATGTTTTGCCTCATTTGAATTATTAATATTAAGAATTAATAGTTTTCTACTAAATCACCATAACAAAACTTAATGTAAAAAATTAGCCTAGGTGGATAGTTGAAATTAAATAACGATACAATTTTAATTTTTCTAAGTTCTCTGTACAGGAGATGAAATTGTAGCTGGTGAATGGTGAAAGACTTGTTCGAATGTCTCATGCTGAAGCAATTGGCGTTTTTAAGAGGATTCGAATTGGATCTGTCCAAATACAAATCGCTCGCCGAACTCAAGCCCTCTCGGTAACGACAAAGGACCTAAATCAATTAATTTAAATCTTTGTACGTAATTAATTCAATTTTTTTTTTAGAGAATCACCCTTGAAACGAATTAAATGAAGAGGATCTGCATGAACCTGAAAATCTAGTCTCAATCATGTTTTTCATCATTTGTCAACTATTTAACCATTCATAAACATTCTACAAAATATTGATTATTTATCTGTATTTAATAAAATTTAATAGAATTTGAAAAATTTGTTGTTTTAGAATTTGTAATTTCCAACAAAAAGGCCTACCTAAATAGAAATTAAATAAAAATTGTAAAAAAAAAAGATAGAAATGAAGTAGATAAGTTCAGGAAGACAACTTTGTGACAAAAAATTTTAAAATTAAAATTGTTCATTATTATACTTCATTTGAATATTAAAAAATTATTTATTATTACTAAAACTGTTATGAATAAAAAATTATTTAAAAATCTAAAAAACATATTGAAAATATTAATATTTATTGTTTTTGTATTATAAAAATTATTTCAAATAAAAAATAAATATATAAAAAATTTGTAAAAATTATTAATTTAGATTATTATTCGAATTACTAGACATTAAAAGATGAAAGTATATTAAATTTATCAGATTCTTTGTCTAAATACAGATCACAGCAAATGAAACCAGTTATAATAATTAGTTTAATAATTAAATACCTCGCT